>JABEEJ010000776.1:0-43086 GCA_013363135.1 Fusarium brevicatenulatum
TAATTTTAAATATAATATTATCTCTTGGTCATAGGTGGACTAGGCATAAGACTAACTATACCTATACTTGGCTGGACTATTAGAAGCATTTTAATTCTCTATACAGTTATTTATAATATTACTTTAGGTAATATCTGTTATGCTCTCGTGTCGGAGGTACCAGCATCTGAGCTGTGAAGCAAGACGGTTATACTTGCGCGTATGAGTTATAATATGCTTAATATTGTGAGCAACGTTATTATATTACAAAAGCTCTGGGTCATCCCAACAGTACTGCGGAAATAGTAAATAAAAGGCTTTAAAGAATAAGGCGCTGGTAGTTAAATTTCTGGGAGGAGTTCTATCCCGAGAACAGTATATTTAAATAAAGATGCTTCTGAACGTGCTACTTTCCTCTCAATGCGTGCGCTTTGTTATTACTAAAAATAACGCTGACAATCGCCTCAGCTGGACTGGCGCTGATTCCAGCCCAAGCCAAATTTAGCTTAGAGCTACCCTGAACACCCGCACTTAGACATTGCCATAGCCAATTACACTCAAGTTGAACAATGCTGCTATTGAACATCCGAAAGGCCATTGAAAATTGCGTCAAAGGATGTTGCTGTTCAATAACTGAAAGACTTTTGACCTTACATTAAGCATGAGCTATACAAACTCAAGGAGAAACAACAATGACGAGTTGGTTATTTAAACATTCATGGATCCCAGTGAAAGTAATATAACAACAATCACACTCAACACATCAACTCCGGACCACTTTGATAAACAAACAAACAACTAGAACAATTTCCCTTTACCAAAGTTTCATCATCCCCCGCAATGGCACCTCGACAACCTCACAGAAAGCGCCGCAATAACTCCAGGACTCCCTCCCAGGGCCCGCGCACTCCGTCTCCAGAATCTAGCACTACAGGCTCTTCACTCCATCAAACTCCTTGGTCTTCCGACTTTGAAGATCAAGATTCGACAAGCCGATCGAGTACCGGTTCCCCCAAATCTTCCTCTTTCGACACCGCAAGCTCTTCCAACACCAGTTGGCCCTCGTCTGGGTCCTCGAACCCCTCCATGGCGGATATAGAAACGTTTGAGATGAATGTCGATGATTCTTCTGCCTCTCCTCTGAATGATGCAGGTACATCTTCATCTGGGATTGATGCTCAGATGCCGACCGATAGCGCAAAGCCTCAGGATGAGTCAGATGATCATGGATACGTGCTGGAAACGATTCTTCTCAATCATCTCAAATTCCTGTGGAGTTGCATTCGATTCCTTGCTAGCTACTGGAAGGCAATTGGATCTGTCCTGCTAAGCATTATCCTTGTTGCCTTCTACTTCGCCATTCAGTACTTCGACGAGTGTAATAGATTTTTGGCGCAAAACGACCTCCCTGTCATTCCAACCTTGGAAGACCTCAACACTATGGTCGGGTATGACCTCTTTATGTACGTTGGTGGAGGACTTTTCGTCTTCATCCTCGCCCTTGCTGCCTGGTGCAGTGTTGATTGGAAGAGGATGGTGTCGACGGAGACTCGCCGCTTTGTATCCTTTTGCCTTGCAAAGCTAAGGAGCTTCTGTTTTTGGATTCTTCGTGGTATTTCGTCGCTATTACATACTTTGGTGATCGACCCCTTGACTGCATTCTTTTGGCGAGTCGTTTCAATTCCTCGGGCAGTGATGTCTTGGTTCTTGAGCCTCGTTATGTGGATCATCGACAAGGGAGACAAGATTTGCCGTCGCCGATTCCTCTTCATCCTTGCTATAGTATGTATCTTTATTCATTGGCTCTGGGGAAGGGCTTACCCCCTCAACCCAGTCGAGCAGCTGGCCGCCTTCGCCGAAAGACATCGAGACAATGATATCTTAGCCTTTTGTATCTTCAAGACAAGCTACTATGTCGCTTACTACTACTTTGCCTGGGCTCAGTATTTCTTCCCTGCCAAGTATGAGTACAATGTCTGGGATGACCAAGTAGTACAATTTATTGCTTGCTTGGTTCTAGTTATTGCTGGTCTTGCTTTTGCGATCGGAAAGATATTTGATATTGTCATGCGGGATACAGAGGATGTCAAGAAGATGCAAAGCATTTAAAAGCGGGTTAATGATGGGAGGAGGAAGAAGTAACAGCTATTAAAGTGACTGATTGTTATGAAAGGGCATAAGGCTTTGGATATGTGTTAGCTTTTGGTTATTTGTTTTCTGATATTATAAGAGGGTGTGTTTTTGTTTCCTGGCTTCGGGGTCAACTGTATAGACGTATATATGGTATATAGATAGATTGTCGGCGTTTTGCTTTATAGATATATATACTGCACTGACATTTTCTATTAATATTATGGGTTGAAAATAGAGAGTAAGCTTTAGCTATTGACTCGACTTTCAGATCCAGTCCTAGAACAAGAGAAAGCTTTACGAGCCAATTTTGCAAAGTCATGGCATAATTGCGATTCTATTAAAGCTTATCTGGACAGGATGCCACGCGCTGTTGTGTTCTCAAGAATAGCGACCTGGCAAAAACATACTAGAAGCCATCGCGTCAAATATTCTAATTAAAATATACATAACCCGTTTCATTTAAGGCTCTGGGAATTAGTCTTGCTAAGATCTGAAGAATACTAGGGAATCAATGATAATACGAGTTGCCACAACGGGGCTACAATAGCCTGGGTAAATAGTATCTATGGATAAGTATCTGAATGGTAGAGAGTTAAGGCGCTGTAAGAGAGGCTGTGCATGTATAGACAGACGCTCGCGATGGGATCAAAGAGACCATGCCAGAGAGTTCTATTCCATCGAGATCACTTCAGTGGAGCTGGACTTGACGCATTATGCATGGGCAATGTTTGATCACTACTAGCTGAGGGGGTGGGATGTCAAAACATCCTGATCTCTGTCAACATTTTAAAGGTAGTAAAGGCTAGTATCCGAGCAGGAATAAGTTAGGCTTTGGGCTGGGGAGGATAAATGGGGTGGGGGCGGTGGAAGACAACTCACTGCGCCAGGATTTAGCGGGAACCCACTAACTCATGCCCTAGAGCGAGCAGCTCACTGATCTGAATTTGCATACACTCAAATTACAGCCGCTAAGGCATAAACAACAGCTCAAAATACAACAGAGTGAATCAAATACACAAGCGACACAGGATCCAAGTGTACAAGTTCATTACTCAAAGGTTGGACTCCAATGATGGCTCGTCATCTTTTCCGTGATCAATATAAGCTTGCTGAGCCGTTTAGTGACTGCCGCACCTGGCCATCACTTGGAAGTGAAAGATGAAGCCATGATTGGCAATTTATGGTTGTGGAGGACGATCGGAATATGTAGGCGACACCTATTCCATGCTGAAAGCGCCAGACATAGTATGGAATATGCTTATCCAAATTCTGCCCAAAAAACAACAAGCAGTTGCGATCATACCTCTGTCAATTGCATACCCGTCTCTCATCTGCAAAGGCTCCGAATGAAAAGACCTTACTCTAATGAATTTAATCTAGCCCAACTTCATCTCTTTGATCTGGGTGACTGAGTAGCAAAGGCAATGATCTTGACATCAATTCCCCTCCGAACCAAGGCTTACAATTCAGATTGTGGAAGTCCCCTCCACAGGAAATAGACGTACACTACGTTTGTCCCGCCTGTTATACAGGGGTACGCGTATCTTGAGATTTTCTCGTTTATACTGACAGATGCGAGAAAAACAATTACTCCGTACCAAATCACAAGATGCGACAACCCTCCCGGGAAGTTTAGGCATGGCTCAATTGGACTTGGACTCCATGTCTGCCATGTATAAGTACACCCTATGTCACCGCAGATACCTTCTGAGTATCCCCACTCTCATTCTGTTATGATTCTTTCTTGGCTGTTCTGTCAACTATCTGCTTCAGCTTCTGACTCAGATCAAACTCTGTCAGGGAATAGCCTTACCCTTGTGTTCTCCACGTCTACTCCCTTGTATACTCAATGTTCTGAAGATCTTACGCTACGCCCTTTGACTTCTCGCTGACTTTGAAGCACGCATATCCTGGGGCACACTAACCGCTAAAATGTATCTAAAACGCTGATGAGATTGGTAGATGATGGCTTGACTATCCTGACGGCGCATGAGGCCGCCGAGGAAAACACCAAAGCTTGGTGAAGGGCCCCACTGGCTTCCTAAGGATGTCCGACAGGCATAAAAGACCGATGGAAAGGCCTGTGACTACTCTCACGTCGCTGAAGGTTTCGGATTTGCCAAATACCACATCGCCAAACTTTCGGACAGCAAGTCACCCGGGTCTGACTTTAGCAGTCTTTGGGAACCAGGAGGGCTGCTATTGGTTGCCGGTACTCGTCCGGAAGGAACTACATTTTTGAGAAATCTTGCAGCATGGGAGGTTTAAGAAGAGATGGAGAGTCTTCTGGCTGTTGTCACTGGAGATAAAGGCAGAGAGATCTGCCGCAACGCTCAGCCTCGGAATTGTGGACCGGGCCTTGTTCCTTTCGCCTCTCGGTCCAACACAGCACTTCGAGACACCACCGTTGCTCGTGCTGACGACGGAAACAACTTGGGTCTTCAAATGGCTGAAAGGAAGTGAGCCGATACAGATGAGACTGATAAACCATCCTCTGTCGTTCTTGAGGACGATACACCAGTTTCCAAAGTTGCCAAGACGGATTCTCGACCTACCAACAGCCTACTCACCACAAACCAAGAGCACTTGTCCACTACCGCAAGTGTTGAGCAAGTCAGTTGCGGTACCTCGATGGAGTTCCTGGAGTTCCAATAGATCGAATCCACTAATACCTTGAGGAACCTCGAGCACGACATGCACCAAGGTTCTGTGAATCTGGCAACGAGGAAGTCAAACAGCATCTCCAGAAAGGTCTCGATCAATTGCTGCGAGACGCTGAGACCCCCTTGACTCTCGGAGCCGGCGAAGCTTCAAACTGAGAGGCGCGCTATCGGCTTGAAGGCGCAGTTCGCCTCGGCGATCGGATGAGCGACATGATACCCAGCGCCTTGGCAGAAGATATCAAGAAGATGAAGGATGATCTGAGAGGACTCTGCGAGTCGCTGTGGTCGATCATGGGTGTAAAGAAATGGTATGATGAAGCGATGAGCAAGTTGGAGAAGAAGGGGGAAACTGAGAAGTGGTCGCGCTTTATGGATGGTTCAGATGTCTGAAGTTGGTGTAGTAAAGTTAAAGAGAGTTGATGAGGCTGGAGTACGAGAGGAACCGAAGGTACTCCCGTGGCTAAGATGAATGGTTGTCGCAAGGTAACATGTAATAAGACTGGGTCTATTTCGAGTCAGTGGGAGAAGATGCCAGATCTAGTTGAACAGAAACTCAGAGCATCAGGTAATACTTGTATCCCGTTTTTAATAGCTCATCGAATGGTACTACGTACGAATACATACAGACGGCAAGCGCATTAACAGAAAGATCCTGCAATAACATCTAACGAATACTGGTCTCTGTTGACGGACTCAAAGCTTTGAGGATCTCAACCGTGCCAAGGGGCCATGAGCCACTCTCTCAGTCTTCGAGACGGGGCAAATTGATGTCGCTTTCAAGTGACAGTATGTTCACTGCGTGTCTACTGTTCCGGCGTGTGTACTCCCGAACGAACGATGGAAGTGCTCATCGGTCGATGCTCTGGATAGAGAGGCGGCCATTTCCAAGACAGTAGAAAAGGTTTGCAAGAACATATACACAATGCCTGGCTTCTTATCTATACAGTATATAGAGCCGCCAAATAAAGGCGGGCGTGCTTTGATCCGCAACTCCATCCCGCAACTCTCAGATATCAACCGCAGCTACGGAATATTAAAGGAACACGGCTGTTGGAAGAGAAAATAATCAAGTTAGGTACAAAGTTTTCCTTTGTCGCGGCATGTTCCATATGGTATATGCATTGTCCATTCGATGTATTTCCGATGTTCGGAATCACGAAAGTGAATCCCGAACAGTGGAGCAGTACAATCCGAAATGTGAAAAGAGAACGAAATAAGAAACGAGGATTGATATGAATACATAGTACCCCCGAACACAGTTTCCATTTAATTGCATCTCTCATATTATTTCCTGTAAGCGCTGAATTTACTACTTGACATGGTGTCTTGTTTATGAAGGATTCTTCAGTTTCTGACCATGGCACGAGTACGCAGGATAGGCCGCGTTTACCATCATCATCTATTGAAACGATGTCACCTTCTTCCCAAAAGTCGGGACTCCGAGAGACAGCATATCCGGGATGACCAGGTGCCTGAAATCAGTTCGAAGGTAGCTCTAACCGACATCGACTGGGTATTTGAGCAATTACATGTTACTTTAGAGGGACTAGAGCAGAGAAGAGAAGTCGACAAAGCTGTGGATGTGACAAAGGCCTGTCGTTCTATTGCTGCTCGTATAGTAACTGGAGTCTTGCGACAATAGACCGTAAGTGTATTTGCTCGCAATTCAACCCGGGCTTTAGTAACGAGGATTAATCTCTTGCTTGTACTACTGCTAAGCTTTTGAGGAATATTGTATATAGTAAGACTGTAATATTGTGTGCGACTTTGCAGAAATGAAACGATTGACCTGGTGGATATGTTAGTTTTAGTCTCTTGTTTGACCTGTTGTTGAGATATTAGTAGTTATAGAAGTCGTACTTCGTGCTTGAATAGTTAAGATTTAGTCTTCTGGATTAGAGTTCAGTTATTTAATAGAATATCCCCCAGGCAGTCTTAGACGACTCAACCATGGCTTTGCCGCTTGCCTTCAGTCTTCTTAGACCTGTGTATTTACCAATCGATCTGCAGCCTCTGAGGAATACTGCATTTCTGTAGACACCTTCCGAATCAGCCGAAAGGCGTCGCTATTGCTTTCCCTGATATCATATGCTAAACCTGTCAGCGTTACGAAGGTGGAAAACATGCTGCTTGATATGACGCAGCCGCTAGCCTCTTTCATAGTCCCTTGATACATTATGAGCTGTTGTCAACGTTCGCGCGTTCAACGTCACAGGGTACCAATTGATAACTTAAATTGGTTGGGGCGATTGATAGCAGCAGCCGTTTGTTGCTGATTTAGCTACATGCGATATGGAAAACCACTTAGGATGCTGATGCCACACATCCATGTAGCATCAGCTGGGTCTCGGAAGACAGGGTGCCAGACTCATCTCAACTTGCCCAAGGCGATGAGTGAGGATGCTTGTGGTGCCATTGGGTTAGATTTTGTTCGGGAGAGGTCAGAAAAGGTAACATTAGCCTTGTAAAGCTCATTCTGAACAGTAACGCATTTCTCGGCATATCCAAATGTGCGATACCAAGGTCTGAATGGAGGTATAAAAAAGATTACAGTAGATTCTTTATGTTGTCTGAGATGTATTTGTCGTCATGGTCATTATCGTCAATATGTCGGTATCTTGGTCTCAAGATTTGATGTTGCCTATCTTCAGTAAGTCCTGCACCTCTTCTTTCCAAGATGCTCTTTTGATCGCTTGACGGGTCTTATTTTGCGTCGCTTCCATTATTCAGTTTCTCATCTTGAACGCTGTTATCTCTGTCCCAGCATCGACCATCTAGAACTCCTGATGAGCCAGAATATATGCATAAGTGCATCTCCATCGCCTCGATCTCTTCCTCACGGCCAGCATGTGGTGAGTGGGACTTCAATCTCTTGGACCGCATCGAGCTAACAGTCCACGTTCCGAGACTAGACCGGGCCAACATCTCAGTACCTCCGAGTTATGTCCATCCCGGCCACCCCGCCGATACCGGTACACGCGTCAGCCGCTATCACATGCCCCGGGGCCAGACAACTGTACAACCCATCCTCCTCAAGCAACGTCATCTTGTGTCATTTGGCTCAATATAGCGTCAGGAAGTCAAGGCTAGCTACCCACATACATCAGATCGGCTGCAGCACAACGGTAGCCACAGAACTCCAGCTTCGCGACCCTGAGTACCCTCGAGAAGATTACCATTAAGTCATAGAGACGTTGCAATAATCACTCTGGTCCCAAGACGGCGCTCTTTGACAGGCGTTCAGCCAAGACGCCGTGAGCCAGAAATGCCGTGAGCAAGAAACAACAACGACAAGAAGTCCCGAAGATTCATCTGAGTCCTTCAACCACCAACATTGCGTTCTCCGCTTCCCTGACAGCCATGTCTCCTGAACACCAACAGCAACTACAGCACAATTCTGTATCAGAGTCTTCGTCAATGTTCCTGAAGCATCCAAGACCACGAAGTTTGATACAGCCAGTCCCTATTCAACAGGAAGCGTTTATTTGCTCGACCATTGTCCTCGCTGCCCACCATCCTTCTGCACTGAAGATAGCTTACTTCATCAACGATTGGGGTGATGCGCCCTTGGAGCTGCCTCTTTGCAAAGCCATCGGAGTATCCTCAATGCTACCCACTATCAAGATCTCAACGTCAACTAGCCTCTCTTTTGAATGATAATAGGAGACCTAAACGTGGATTTAATCTTACATTGTCACAACCACCATGTTGAGCATTGGGAGTGTATTGTAGGGTGCTTCGAGAAAATTAGATTGAGTCAAATGATCTTTGCTGAACAGATAACTCGGTCGCCACTTTCTATTCCCTACAGGCTAACAACTTACCCTGACAATTGCCCTTACCACCATGGAAACAAGGGTTTTGGGCTACTTAAACGGTCCTCTATTGCTGTGGGCCTCTTATGTTCCTCTAAATTACCGCTGTTGAACAATACCTGAGCGGAAGCTGTGCTAGAAGCCGCCTTCATGATCTCAAGTCTAAATCTACCGAACAAAGGACCGCCGACAATGACTGACAATAAAGATGGACATGCCAAGCTGAAAATCACTTCCGCTTTTACTGTATAGTTCCATCTTCTTTGTCGGACTAAGATACTGTTCAGTAGAACTTACGGTCTATGCATTCGGACTAAATCACCATGTTCGCGCATCCTCGTCGTCTTATCTTCGAACAATACTGAACCCATGAACAGATTGCTCTCTGAGATCTATGTTTGTAGGGCTATAAAGATAGAATTGTAAAACGCTGTGGTGGCAGAGAATACTGTCGCAGCATAATCTCAGCATCACTGCACAGTACTAACATCTATCAACTACTGTAATCCCCCGCTTCGACAGATCATCATGCCTAGCTCTCACTCGCCTCAGCCCAGTGGTGACTTTAAACAGCAGCTCGACCAGGCTCTCGGCTTGACTGACAATCATTCTAGCGAACTAACCGGCCGCCTGGATCTATACTATGGATTCGATACTGACACAGATCAACAGCAGCCGCCAAGCAAAACACACCATGAGCTTGGCCATCTTGCCCGCCAATTCTCCAACGTTCTCAGACTTATCCAAGACCTAGACAAAAATCTCTATGAGAACATCGTCCTTTGGATGGATTGCTTTAGTGTTGATCCTGTGTTCGTTCACCAGCTTAAACACCTGGGCGAGTGTACAGAACAGTGCTCTTGTCCCCCAAAGCAATGGGACATTGGAAAAATGCGCTTGTGGCTTCGAAACGCCTTGTCTGAGTTCTACGAGGCATCTCTGTCCCGCGAGGTTCGTGAAGCTGCTCAGCAGAATTTTATGACCGATTATCTACGTGGAATCGTTGATATCGATACCTCTGTTGCCGGTGGACTTCAGGAACGGTCCCAAGAACTTCAACATCTCGATGGCTGTATTTGTGAGCTTGAGGACACCAGCGTCCAACCTGAACCAATCTATGCAGACGCTATCGTATACTCACCCGAGTCTTACACTTCAGGTACCACAGTGGCTGAGCTTCCGGCTGATGGGATTGGTTCAGAGACCACACTGACTGAGTCACCGGATCTTGAGGGGCAGGGATCGACTGAGGTGCCCAGCCGCCGACCAAGATTTATAATCGATTAGGGTGGCCATGACGGAACGCCAATTGATACTGTTCAGTAAAGGTATTGCTGTAAACCGCCAGGCGGTTGGGTTGAAGCCTGTAGAAGTGGTTCTATAGTCTAGGTTTATAGATTGAGCTTATTGTTTCTATCTAAGGGCGAAGTTTGAAATGATTGCGCTTCTAGTTAAGTTAAGTTAGGTTTAGATGAGGAGGCAATTAACAGAGTCTACAACTCCCATGCAGAAATCTGATCTCGCGCCTGTCTTTGTGAATTCTTGTACCAATTGTACACTGACGCCAACATCGCTTAGACTACTGGTCTTTACTTTTTAGCTATCAGAAGGTTACGCCTTGTGTTGCTATTGTTGGATTATTCCGTATTCTCATATATAGACGACGGAGACAAGGCAATGGAATGCAAGAGAAACCTTCCACACTCCTGTATCCGTTGCCCGTTCCCACTATCTCAAGCCTTAACTGAAACTCCGAGGATCCTGGCAGCGATGGGAAGGTTCTGAATCTTGTGTACCCATCCATGTACCCGCTGGTACACGGTAAATCTCGCGTCCTATACGGCAGACGTATCAGACTTGCAGAAGCCCTGGTAAACTCTGGTCAAGGCCTTATCTTCCAGAAGCCGAACGACAAGTCCATCCGTGGCGGGCTTTGGCACTGCACACCAACGAACTTCCAATGGTTTCCTTGCGACGTATCGATTGATGGCGGTCGTGTTAAGATCGAAAGCTGTATCAATAACCTACATCCCGTGGAGCATGCGGTTTTATACCTGATCATTGAGAAGTTTATCGAAAAAGCCTTGCCTGCGTGGGACATCATCTATCGCTAACTGTAAGCATTCCCCATGCACCGTGTAACGACCGAAGAGGCTAGGGTGAGATGTAGAAGTCGACGTTCTTGCCCAAGCTCTGAACATGCCTGTACGGCTCTGGCGCGACCAACTCGGGACGACGAACCTCACAGGGGTCAGTACGACGAGGACTACAGTGACTCAGTGATATCAGAGTCGGGGGGTTCAGATTCGGATGATGACATATCTCTGGAAGAGTCTTACGAGTGGGGGGAACCAGAAAGGACTCTCAACTTCGCTCCAGCGGTTTCCAAAGAAGACGGAGCAATCGGATGGCGAATATGGGACGGAAGAGTGTGACAGCAGCGAGGAGAGACACGTCGGATAGCGAATCAGAAGGCGAGAATGAGGGCGACGAACAGCAGGAGCGTGATCCAAGCCACATCTCCGAGAAGGAAGTCAAACATCGCGACTTATGATGGTTCTACAAGACCCATCCCGTTATCGCGCCTGAGCCTAGCCCCCAACCGAAGCTAAATCTCTGTGCCGAAGATGTCAAGTGGATGGGATTTTTCCACAACATCCTTGCAGAGACCGGGCCTAAAAGACTCCGGGGTCATCATCAAGCTCGCCAACATCCATCTCACCCCAGAGAATCCCGACTATCCAGGCGGCTCGTGGCATACAGAAGGCCAGATCAATGAGCACATCGCTCTGCTACTACGACTACGAGAACATCACTGACAGCTGCATCAACTTCCGAACAGTGGCAAATGCGGAAAAGCTAGATGGTGGACTCTTGTCCCATGATCAGAATAACTGGAAGACCGTGTGTGAGGCGCGTGATGTGAGCCATCAACTGTGAGTCTTATTAGGCTCGCAGGGCTCGGCATTAGCCAGTTGGCCAAATCCGGAGCTTTACCCGAGTTCAATAGAGCAGAATCAGATAAACATCACGCAGTTTGAAATGGGCTTTGTGGACAACAGAAAATACGAAATCTGATATCTCTTTGTAGCTGCATTATGTCCTACCACAGACACAATGACGACTGTAGCGATACCCCCGAGTTTCGTGGTTTCATTCCTCTCAAAGAATCGAAACCTATAGTTAGAATCGCCGCCCCGTCCGACGGTAAACCTCCTCCACGTACCGATTAACCTGTCGATCATACGCCATAGAACCAAACTCCATAGTAGTCAACTGATTGTTGAAGTTATTGAATTCAGTGACAAGAGTCAGTGCGGTCTGCGTTGTGTAAAGGTCTGGAATTGCCTCCCCCACTGGCGCGCGTCGAAGGCCTTCAAGTCGGCTTTTTAACGGCTCGGCGTTTATAGAAGCAAGGTTCGTTCTCATTCGCTGAATGATCGCTCTCATCTCTTGTGCCTGAGTGGATATGGTGGTACCAAACTGCAACATCTCCATGCCGAGACCCGTATCGCGACCAACAGCTTGTGCCAGGCTTCGTAGGGTTGAGACCATACCTAGGAGTGCGTTTATCCGATCAAGTACTCTTCTCTCTTGCTCTGGAAAAGCCCAATGTTGCTCCATGGAGGCATGCAGGGATGCCTTGAGCTCTTCAGTGACGGTATTAGCACTCATGATAGTGGTTGTAGAAAGTGTGTGTTGCGTGTTGATCAGGAATCGGTCTTGTATTGATCAAACGGCTCTGGGGATTGCGGGTCTAGAAGGATACAGCACAACAGTTTTATAGTAATGGGAGTCTCAAATGTTTCAAGCACTCATTCACAGCGTATGGCATCGCACTGACTCATGAAACTTGGTTAACCTTAATCACGGCCACGTACTTGGCGTATTCTTCTGAATCACATATTGGGTTTGCTTGCTGCAGTACACTGCATCACAAACTGCTCCAACAAGATGTGAAGCACATACGATGTTAGCTGACTTTCCTCGCTTGAATCGTAGTCATACATCAAAATGCCTCCAACCGCTCAAGTTTCCCTTCCAGTGAGATCATTCTTCGTAACTTTCCACCCTCAGCAAAGTCATCTGGTCCATCGGGCAGTTTCTCAAGTTCCGCCAACTCATCACGCAAAGCCTTCTTCTTCTCCTCCCTCTCCTCAATTGCTTCCTTGGCCTCATCCTCGTACATGAGCCAGCCTGAAATGGGTTGAATTGCGTTGAGTCCTGAATCGGAACCTGTAGCTTCGGTCGATTCCTGTTGAGAACCAACAAGACTGCCAAGTCGTGTTCTCGAGCCGCCCGTAGCCGAAGATGTTTCCTCTGTCGAATCCTCCAGAGTCTTTGTCATTGCCTGGATACCAAACGATCCAGCGACCATCTTGCTGCTGATCATGGTTCCGTTGTCATTGATCTTGACTGGCACTGATGCAACGCCAACAGGGACGTCATCGATGTCGACAGATGGGTACGCTACACCAGCAAGTACATCTATCTCGTTACGGCGTTTTGGCTTTCCTTGTTCGTCCCAGAAGCAGAATGCTGTGATCCATCCTGTGATGTAATCGGTACCGCTACCCACAGGATTTCGCGTAGCGATGGTGTTCCAGAATCGTGTAACCTTGTCATCATCTGGCCTCTCGAAAGACATAATCATGTGCTTGAGGATCGGCCTTAGCATCTCAGCGAACTCTGTAGGCTCCTTTCCAAGTTGTTCAAGGCGATCTAATCTTGTCAAGATCGCTTCCCAGTCCGAGATCTCGCCCAGGAGCGTAACGGAAGGAATTCCACAAGTCAAACACATCCCGTAGGAAAAGTACTTTTGCATTGCACCCATGAACAGAACAGAAGCAACCACTCGGTCAGTGTCGGTCGTAGTCGAGAAGCTGGGCATGACCCAGTCCCCGAGTTCAGGGTCTTTGACGTTCTTGCTAACGAGCCCTGCTAACTGTTGAGCCAAGGCCCCGATGTTAGCGGTCTCCAAGGTCGCAGCCTCAAAGACCGTAAGCTCTTTCTTGCCCTCATGAGCGACGAAAAAGGATCGAAGCTCCTCGGCGTTGGCGTTGATGAAAAAGCTTAGCTGGGTCAAGATGGCGAACCAGACGTCTTCAGGACGGATGGTTAGGTGGTGATGCTGGCTGTAGGCATGGTAGGCAGACCATACAAAGCCATTCTTGGATGGGGAGATGTGATTTTCTTGTAGAAGGGATGGAGTGAATGAGGTTCTGATGATGCGTTGGCAGCGGCGGTAGTCTTGAGGAGAGGTTTCCTCTAGAAGGCTTTCCGTGGTTTCAACCTTGGAGGTTGTCCAAGTGTTTGCCGGATGGTTGACGACAGAGAATGTTACTGGCATGCTTGCAAATTGACGCAAAGGCTTATGGTATCAGATAATAAGAGATGAAGAGAAAATCAGAGATAAAAGTCGTGTGGTTCGGTAGTATAGACGTGCTCTCTTTTGATGACAGTAGATACCAGTAAGTCAGCCATGTGCGGGGTCGTTGGTGAGTGACGTCCCTGTGTGCGGCTGAGCTGCATGGAGTTTAGGCAGCCAAATTTGCCCAAGACATCTTGAACCAATCACTTCCATGTACGCACTAAGCTTGGCAGCTTACATTATCGCGAGAGGATACACGCATCAGCCCATCAGCTCCGGAGCGAAGTTCGTGATAACAACAAGTCAAAGCTGACTATTTAGCTCTACATAGACGTTTGTCATGTTCTCAGCCAATGATGAGAGTCCAAAGTATCATGGTTTGGCGTAAGTGATTAGGTTGTCAGTTCTCGCGTCCCAACTGGAATAGCTTCAGATACAAATTTATTACCATGTTTGCAGTCGCTGCCTTCGTGTAATGTCCAGCTGACGGCTGTTGCCTTGCTTATGCCACTCCACCTCGCTCACGTCACTGCCATAATCATCTCAAAATGCGTAACATTAGACTCCAACGCAATGCTCAGTATTCAAAGCGTCCTGGCGGAGTTAACATCCTGCTCACCTTTTCGGTGATTACAATTTCAGTCTGTGTCTCGGTTCTTCGCACACTTCGTTGATTTCAGCCTTGAGGGGGTATACAGGTAAACGGAAATTGCTTGGCTGCCAATTCCTGCAGTCACATTGGAACATATGTAGATCCTTACAGCTACAACGGCCTTTCATACTTTGGGGCAGTGGCCCGCGATCTGCGACGATATGGACGAGTGAACTCTCTTAATACTATTTTAAGTATTCCTATTATAATCGCCGTAAGCATAATCATTACAATTACTCCAAGCTCATGGACCCAGCGCAGATATCAGAGCTATCATGATAACCACAGCCGTCGCTAAGGTGGCGTGGGTCTAGGAACCAGGCACCAGTCTTACCGATCAAGAGACTCCAAATTCTCTCTGCGGATTCCCGATCTCAGTCACAAATCTCAACTGCGAATGACGGATCGCGAACTTCTTTCAGCCTTTATGTCACGATCTTTCCTATTATCGACCATATCATTGACGAATCCCAGTCAGATAGATTTGACAAAGACTTTGACTACCTGAAGGATAGAAGAGGGTTGTCAGAATCAGAAAGGCTGCAGAGCCGCACACAACGACACTGAGAAGGGTCTCAGGTGTGAACGACGCTTCAAAGCGCGTGCGCATGAATTGAATCAAGAGCCAAGAGCCGCTCCCGTCAAACGCAGCCAAATCGCTGATGTGGAACACCTGTTCCCGCATAAACGGCAACGCTCGAGACATTCCTCAGATCCCGAGTCACACTTCACTTTATGGGCCTGAGGATAAACTTGGCTGGCGGCACAAAAGCTTGTCCAATCCTACTGAGGCGGAGCCGACCATTGGGGGGTTGGCCAAGAAGCATAGGGACTGGAAGCGCGCTCAAGATGCTGCGAATTCGTCGGAGGATTCGTCAGAAGACGAGGCCTTGGAAAAGACAACTGGAGATCAAGAAGCCTCCAAGGTTTCAGGTACAACAACGAATGTCAATATGTCGAGGGATGATAAATCGGACCAAGAGCAATTACCAATAATCTCATGTCGATATTGACGTGACTACTATCAGCTGGACTGATGGCTAAATGTCTATAGAGAATGATTAATGATTACTATTGATAAATGACTGGGAAATGGCCAGATGATCTTGGGACAGAGTTGTGACCTAGATGTGTTATTTGCACTTGAGATTTGTGAGGACTCAGTAGGGATGAATCAAAAGAATATACTCAATTCCTCTCAATCCAACATGCCCGCCAAGTGGTCTTGAATAACCGACCCTCCACTAATTGTCTTGTCTACTGCCAATTGCCTGCCATTGTCAAGCCTGTAACCAATAAGCTTAAACGTAACTGCTGATAAAGATCTGACTAGTGGAGTGTAAAACATGCTCAATTGTTCTCAGATTTCCACATTGGGCCAGAATGAGAGGCTGCTAACTCGGCATCTCGCTCGGCTTCTTGGACAAATGCTAAATCGGGCCAAATCCCCGAAAGCCTATCTTGACCGATGGAGGGATACGCACAATCAAGGAGCATTAAATGTAATCATGCGCCTCTATAGAAGCCTTCAGTGCCTATCCCTCACTGCACTTGTTTGCAATGTCCACATTCGACAGATTGGCTCTTGAGGTCTTATAAGCTGGCTGTTTGTTCCTATGCGCTTCAACCTTTGAATGAAAGCAGGTCCGCACCAATCAACCTGATACTGGACCTCTGGAAAAACAACACGACCAAGATGGACTCTCTTGTAAACCCTCTCCATGCCCGCCATATCCAGAACATGAGCGAAGCCGAAACTCTCGAGCACCACTAGGGCTACGCCGACCGAGCCCTTCCATGCGCGAGAGACGTCAAGACCTGCGAATATCTTGATCTTGTCTACTCCGGCCACGACAATAGCATGTTATTCGTCGGTATCTTCTGGGCCATGGCTACTGGTATTCTCCTGCTGTGGGCCTTTGCTTGGAATGTCTGGGCGTCTCCGAAAGCAGATGAATTCCTGGTTGTGGATAACGAGAAGCTTGTCTCCTCGACAAGGAATCGAAGCGCGAGGTTAAAGAAGACTGCATCGGCCTTTCTTCGTTCATGTCTCCTCCCTGACTCGCTGCGAGCCGTATTCGGTCGCACAACGCGCCTACAAGTCTCGCTACTATCTGTCATCTTGGTATACCTGACAATCGCCAGCTTTGCAGGTCTTTACTACAAGAAATGGGTCGTCGCTGTACCGGATATGCCCGGCGTGTACACCGTTAGAACAACGCTTGGTCCGTGGTCGAATCGGGTCGGTGTTCTCGCCTATGCACTTACACCATTGAGCATAATGCTCGCCAGCCGTGAATCAATCTTGAGTCTTTTGACCGGCATCCCATATCAGAGCTTCAACTTCCTGCACCGTTGGCTTGGCTACATCATCTTAGCCCAGGCGCCACTTCACACAATCGGTTGGATCGTCATTGAAACGAAGCTTTATGCACCTCAGCCAAAGTCTGCACTGCAACTTGTTACTGAGACGTATATGATCTGGGGTATTGTCGCGACACTGCTTATCCTCCTGATCTTCATCTTGAGCCTGCCTTTTGTCATTCGTCAAACAGGATATGAGTTCTTCCGAAAAGCTCATTATATACTAGCGATAGTGTATATCGGTGCTTGCTATGCTCACTGGGACAAGCTCTCCTGCTTTCTTTACTCATCGCTCATTCTCTGGGCTCTTGACCGCGCGTTGCGTCTTATCAGAAGTGCTTTGATTCATTATCAATTTATTTCTGACGGCTCAATGGGTTTCAAGCAAATCCATTCCAGCATAAAGTACTTCCCTGATGCGACGAACGGCGATGTCTTGAGACTAGACTTTCTACACCCTCAGGATCCTTGGAAGGTCGGTGAGCATTTTTATCTATGTTTTACTAAATGTAGCATTTGGCAATCTCATCCGTTTACACCTTTAAGTCTGCCGGTGGTGGTGGATGGAGTGGTCAGACACTCATACATCCTACGCGCCAAGTCGGGAGAGACGAGGAAACTTGCTGAACTGGCTCGTCAAGAGTTGGCTGCAAACACTACAGCGACGACTCCTCTTATCCTTTCAGGGCCTTATGGAGAGTCGATTGCAAGAGACTTGACACCAGAAGTCAACTTGCTCTGTGTCGCGGGTGGTACAGGGATCACCTACGTTCTTCCAGTCTTGCTGAACATTCTAGGGGAATCAATACTTGAGACACGGAAGATTCAGTTAATTTGGGCCTTCAGAAAGCAATCCGATCTGCAGTGGGTGCAAGACGAGCTCCAGGCTATTTGCAAAGCTAGTAAAACCCACGGTATCCAAGTTCTCATTTACGTCACACGCGAATCAGAGCCCTCAACAGCTTCAGAGAATGAGAGTGTAATCCCCAGCGGGACAAAGCTAGCAAAGGAAGATATTTCGCCGGTATCGATGCCCCTCAACTCTGACGACATTACCGACATCCTGGGCAGCAGCAGCATCACCAAAACCTACAACCGCCAGCCAGAATTGAGAAGGCTGGTTCCTTCATTCGTGGACAGTACTATCAGGGGTCCAACTAAAGTCATTGCAAGTGGCCCAGGGAGTATGGTCAGTGACCTAAGATCTGCCGTGGCTGCTTGCAACTCTGGAGCGCATGTCTGGAGAGGGAACGAGAGATTTGATGTTTCTTTGGCGTGTGATAATAGATTAGAATACTGATCTTGCTTAGTACGCATAAGCACTTATCAAATGATACCCAGGATATTTGCTGTTTGGGAATAACCTGTCCTAGTACGAGAAGCTTTCTTGCTGTCAAAATGAGGAACATAAGGATCACCAGACAATTGCCTTCTCTCAACTGTGGTTCGGACTTGCGCTGATCCTATATCCCAGCAACACAGGGGACCCGAATGGAAAATGGCAAAGACTGGGACTCAGAACTTCACTGGCTACCAAGGTTTATAAATTTCACCAGGTTGAATGCAATAAATATGACAAACGCGTGGCTCACCATAGTCCCATTGACTTTGAAGCTGCCACCAATATCAGGCCATCAAAGCCTTACACCGCCGAGAGGAAGGCTTATCAAGTTAACGCAAGACTTGCTATGGATGCCCTTAACGACAAGGCTTAAAATGTGTAGACGGCTTCACCTGACGTTTCGACAATAGATCAGACATGTTCTTCTCTCCTCCGAGATCAACAATAAGGTCAAAAACATTAGTCCTTCTTGGATGGTTCTGTTACTCCTTCGAGCTGGGATTGCGAACTGAAAGGCGATCCTGGATGGATGTCTTAAGATGGCGTGTTGTTTATACTATGGTTTATACGGGCACCTCAGACTCCTGGTCCCAGATTTGACCTTGCCGGGTCAGTCAGTATCTTAATTGAATAGTTTTGATTAGCCTTTAGACCTGTTATCTATGGCACATGGGCCGTACGTGGAGGCCCTTCAACACCATCCAAGTCATGGTACATTGGTAAAATATGGCCGTTAAAGATTGGCCCCAATCCACGTGGCGGCGCGGCGGCTCCTGTCAATATGGCAAGTTCACTCTCTGACCCCATCTCGTTTCGAACCCCTTGCCCTTCCAGATATACTCCCAGCAACGAATGATCCGATTGGACGCATACCTCCGCCTCGCTGACCTACTATGTGTCTAGATGTACACTATGGCGGACAAAAATAGCGTTATATCTAATGTATATAAGAATGAGAGACTGTTCTTTTCAGCAGTATGTTTGGGACTCCCGGTTCCACAGCGCAAAAGTCGCCTGCTGAGATGAGTCCGGGCTATTCTTCCCATTAGTAATTATAGAAAATGACACGTCACTACTCTAATATGCTCGGATTATCCTGTAAATGTGTAGAGCTTCTCTGGCTTTCATAACAGGCCATAAAATTGTGAGTCCTGAGCCTTGTGGGCTAACCTGTAGGTGACGCCGTAGTGCTGGGTTCACTCATCCATGCCAAGCTTATATGGTGACCTTGTATTACTCGTGACGTTGATAACGATACAAATGATTCCATGTGAAGTGATGGATTGAAAAGCTGATACCAGTCCTGGCGATTGACATAGGTAGTCAGATTGTAGAACCCGAAAGGGGGCGGTGATATTGTCACTACGTTCCTCTCTAGGCGAAGACTGCAGCTGTTTGATATGTTGAAGAATCAACGACGGTTCCTCAATGTATGCGTATGGAATGTAAGCCTATAAATATAGGCAGTGATTGAAATCCGGGTGTCCATGCCCGGGGTTGAGTTCGAACGGAACAAGCTAAGAAGGTAAAAAGCCATTCAGTAGCTGGCGTGTATCATATCCCACTAAATCAGCACTAAGGCATAACTACAAGGGGCTGCAAGATTTTATCCATAGAAATGGCTAAACAATATGAAGCGAAGGTAATGGTTGAATGCTTTGAGGCTTGCCAGGCCTTGGAACTATTGGAGCTAGCCAGCTGGTCGATCCATTTACAGGGGCCAAGCCAACTCAGACAAAAGTGTTTAGAAAATTCCGATACTTAGTCTGGAAGACGCAAAATCATAACTGAACTAGCATAAATACGGATCCCCATTTCATAGGTCTCTTTTCGGAACATGCGACCATTTCTCGAAACGCTATCTTCGGATTAGTTCAGTCTCTTTGATGATATCGCGGTTGTTAGAACCGCCACAGCCTCGCTAACAGTGTAACCGCACTATTATCGACTGATGATTTGAAGAGGGGAATGGCATCTTGACACACACCATGGCGAAATTCAGGGTCTGCCAAAATGATCAATCATTCCGTCCGTGGCAGTATGGTCAGGCTTGGGGTGACTCTGGGCGGTGGCTGCTGAAAAAGCAACAGAGTCATTTCCGGCATATATCTGACGTATCATGTTCACGTATTGGAACCTTTGTCAATACGTAGCTCGCTTAACTTCACCCAGCTAAGCATAGCCCCGTAAGTTTACAGTGTGACAGAGAACAGGTAATATGATACGTATCATCCAGCTTTCGAGCTGTCACAGTCTAAGAACCATTGATCCGTTATGAGTTCCTCAGGCAGACGTGCGGCCCTGAATATCCAGCCCTCTCCATTCTAGGTAACTGTCCTTCACTCTTTCTTCTACACCCTATCAGGTACCCCTCAGGCTGATCCTCTTTTAGCTTTCTGACTTCGTTATCATATCTACAGATACGCATATCTACCTCATCTCACAGTTCCTAAACGGAGAGGTCATCCTCTCGCGGCTGCAAGTCCATACGTCCTGCCATGGCTCCCTCCCGCACCTTTAGAGCCGAGAACGAACCGAGCCCTCACTCCCCTACTGAGTCGGTTTCATCGACCGTGTCTGCCGATAGTGAAAGGGCAACTCGAAATGTTGGAAGGAAATCCCTGGCCCAAGAGCTTGAGGATTGTCTGGAGCGCGTATGTTCACAGCCACTGTATCCTTCACTTGAGCCAATCAGCTAACCTTCAAAAGGAGAACGAAAACCGCAATGAAGACGCACAAACGGCCGCCGAAGTCCCCATCGAACATGCGCTTCTTAACTGGTTTCTTGGCCGCCAAATAGAAGACTTGCCCTCGGAACTTACCATGAGCGAGATCTGGGAGATAAAGAAACGTGTCTATGCGGAGAAACACAGCCAGGATAGACGAGCGCCTCCAGAAATAAGTGTTGCTACCACTCTTGTGGTTATGATTATTAGCTCTCTCCTCATCCTAACTATTGGATATTATTACTAAGGGAGACGGGTCAGCACCATCACACACATCTTCATCGGTCTCAAGGGTGAATTGATGCTATCGACGGGGAGGGGCACGGGAGGTGGCCTGAGATGACAACTACAAACTACGGTATGAGAACAGAGCCAAGCCTATGTTGCGACTGGGTGTTGCCGACACTTGTGAAAGGGCATGGCGATGGGTGGGCTGCTGGGCACAACCTGAAAGATTGGAGGACGTGAAGAATGGTATGAGAGCCGGACGGTATCTCCAACTCATTTTCTGGTTGACGGGGCTGTGCGATGTCTTGGGCAGTCGATAAATCTCCTGGTGGTGTCTACTTGCCTTTCCCTCTGTCTTGATTGAAACTGAGGCCAAGGAGTCTTTGATGACAACGGCACCGCACACCTACTACTCACATTTCTTTCGTTATACTACTATTGGACTTGCATATTAGTGTAATAACAATAACACTATGCCTTTTACTTTTGCTATTATGTGTCGTGAAGTTTCATCTGCCAGAATCCATTCCAAAGCTGCTTCGTCCCACGATTTTACGGTCAATCACAGAATACGAAGATGAGGTTGATATGTCTCTTCGAGACGCCGTAAGCTCATCAAGATTATCTTGGGCACATCTTGCCTCAATCTTGCAGTGGAACAAACAGCCATTCCTACACAGCTGATGATCTGCAATAAGGGCGCTCCCCTCCTAGTCTTGTCCCGGTCCGAGCGCCGTGTTGGACTACCCGACAGCTGTCTCTAGAGCGAAGTCTGACATTCCTTTGTCACAAGGCACGAAGAAATCAGCAGTCTTGCAAGTAAACACTCATGAAATCACTCAGATCCTATCTGTATTTGACAATATTGCCTTGACAATAGAGTGAGAACATAGATCACCAGCTCGTCCTGAGATGTCATATCGTCATCTTACTGTGGCTTGCGGTGGCTGACCCGCTATGGCAGTAATGTCTCTGATTCCCCACATAACAATACAGCCTCAACCAACGATCATGAGCGTTGCGTGACACGAGCTTGCGCTGTGCAACAATAATAATGAGGAGTTTTCTCGCCAGGCTGACCCTTTGATTTCTCTTTTCTTCTCTCTCATCAACTCAAATTCACTTCCTCTATTTGTATCAGTCCCGCCTGCTACTTACCCCTGCGTTCACCGATGCCCCTTCTCTATGGCTGTTCTCCCCGGCGTTCCTGGCATTAATGTCAGGATTGTCGTCAATGGTCTTCCCACTGATGAATGGCCGTTTGAAGAGAACAAAAAGAAAGAAGCCGACGAGGATGACGCCAAAGCGAACGAGCACCAACTCGGCCACGTTGGATTGAAAGACACTCAGCTTCCTACAAGCAGCAACTATATCCAGTCAAAGTCAGGCTGTCGATTCTGGGTCCGCGCGACCCTGAGCGATGATTTCGAAACCAGCAATATGCCTCCTGGGGCTGACGGAATTGCTTTTCAAATCTACATTGACGGTGTAATCTTTGGCACTGGTTCCATCCCTCTCGGAACTCGTATGACCCGAAACTGGGATTGCGCATTCGTCAAGTCAGATGATGGAATAATGAAGCGTCATTATCCCGTTTTCTCAGACATTGTTTCCGGTTCGCACATGAACTGAATAACTTTAACTTGCGTACTAACTTGCTCTCAGTGGAAGACACAGACAATGACAAGATCAATGCAGACATGGCGCGTGTCAGAGAAATGGGAACTATCCACATTTGGGTTTTAGCTGTCAAGTTGAATCAACCGCGCACCCTCGCTGCACAGCCTCGTGGCCGCCCTGATATGGAAATGGCCTATAAGGCCACCATATTGCACGGCGACGGTTTAACCCATGGGACTACGTAGGACAAAAGACACTTGATAATATGCAAAGTCTAACGATAACAGGTACAAGGCTGAGGATATCGAGGAATCCGACAGTCGGATGGCAGCATACTCACCTAGCCTCCTCGGCAGACTAGGCAACTTCATCTTCAGATACAGTGCCAACCGTAAGTACAAGGCCAGAACGATTCAAAACAATGTTACTCACACAAATTAGCCCCCGGAAAAGACAAGAAGGGTGAGCCGGAGTCATGCATCCCGACAAAGAGGAAGTATGAGGAGTTGAAGATGCCAGACGGCAGATCTGTGCTGGATCTCACTGGCGACGATGACGAATGAGCCGCGCGTTGAGAGATAATATTGGTCCGGGCATGATCGATGTTTGGCAGAGGGAAAAGAAAACAGAAAATGATTCGGCGTTAAAGACTCCATGTCTTGGAAAATAACTGAAGCAGAGCGAAATTGCTGGCTACTACATAACCTTACTTTCTCAACACCTATTCAATAACAGTATTATTATTTGGCTATGAAATATTTTGCAGATCTGATGACATATGCCATCTGAGGCTTACATGCCGAAAGCAGAAACTCAGCTTTTAATACATGAGGAAATTGTGATGTTGAATGTCATGGTCACATGGTGTCACGCCATATTGACCATGACAGGTGTTTTGGGACAAGGCGAGCCATACGGTTGATACCCTCCTCTTGTCGAGCCACAAATGGATTGACTCTCTTGAATGGGTACAGGCATTCGTCAACGACCGTGACGACAGCACTGAGATCAAAAAATTACGATACTGTCCCATCGAATAGGACGCGATCCTTCCTGACCGAGTTAGTGTCTACTGTAGACTTAGTTCTCCCGTGCTAGTGAGGAAAAAAGCGATGGAAAGTTTCACTAGATGGCTCATCACCTGGAGAGGGCTCAAGGAGTATATACGCCGCTGTTGATAAGAAGACCATGGTATTCAAAAGAACGTGCACCGGACTACAGCTACACTCTGCTCCGCATGCCGGAATTCCGCCATTACTTCAGTGACAGTGCAGCCAACAGCCAGGTTCATCAGCAGTCATGTTGTATTCTTATAACGGGCCAGCAATTGTTTTAAAAACCCGAGTGGGTTATTTGTAGAGTGCAGACTCAAAGAGAGATTTACATCTGGGCTGTTGAAATTTCATCAAATTGAGACGCCCTCGCTGTTGCCTCAACCCCGCTTCGTCTGCTGCGTTTGACGTGCTGGTAGGCTCGCCTCTCTCATTTAGCTCAACGTCTTCACCGCTCTCAGTATTCTCCTGCTATGTGGGACTTTCCAGCTGTAATGCAATTATGGATATACTTCATGATGCAATTGAGAATATTATGCAGTTATTTCTGAAGCAAAAAGACCACGACATGGATAGAGTTCGTCATTCAGCCCCGGGAATAGTTACGAATGCCTTGGAAAAAGAGGAGGGCGATCAGGTGGCTAGATTTAATACACTCGAGGTCTCTGCAATTGACTCCTGTTTATCTTTGATACCCTGGGAACATACAGATATTTCGAGGCGCAGGTTGATTTAGTGCAGGGCGAACCAGGACTTCTTTTGATAGAGCTTGCACTGATCTCTGTGTAGTTCATACTACTTCGATGCATTAGGCCGTTTGCGCAGTACCATTGATGATGCGACGCACGCGAATGTCATGGTGGCTCCATATCATGCTCTCACAACTTGAGAAGGCGGCTATGAGGAGTGTGGTTTATTCAAGAGATATAAGACAGTATCAGTTGAAGGTCATGGAGTATTTGTTCATTGGTGATTTATGTCCTGCCTAGAGGCAATTGTCGGAGCTGCGGAACATTGTTCTGGGCGTGTTGAGATAGATTGTCGCACGTGATGCTCCTTACAAACAAGCAACCGTTGACTCCACTGTCTCTAGGTCTTATCTTATCCGCACCTGCAGGCGGGCCTTGTATCTAAAAATAAACAGCAGCTTGGGCGTGGGGCACAGCCATCTTAAGATGAGTCCAGGTCGACGACCAAAACAATAAAATCGCCCGAAAATCTCACGAGACAGTGATTTAGAAACATTTTCTCCGTGGGCTTGGTTGGAAATATTATATGGGGATACCTTCATTCTTTTATTGCCATAGCATGTATTTGCAGTTACAGTCTTGCATTGACTTTACGTCTCTCTCCATCTTAAGATGCGCACAAGTTCAAACGGCCATGGCTCCAGCCACGCAGGCCACACATGCGCCACATCTTAACCTCGATTTTACCCACGCCAGAAACAAACGCAGTTGCATCCGTCCTTGAGATCTTTTATTCAACACATACATATTTTTTTAGCTAGTAGTCCATGTTATCTGGTCTTGACCCATTGCGTTATACGTTATTGTCGAATGGCTTCGACTTAAACTGAAAGTCTCATTAGATACATACCCTATCGACTCTGACAAACAGCACAGCATCCACCATGGGACCAATTGCCTATCCTTCCCGCAGTAACATTACCTGGTAATACTTGAACTATGCAGACTTGGGTTGCTAGAAAATCTTCTTTGTGTCTCCGTGAAATGAATGTCATGTCCTTTCGCGAGTCGCGCCCTGGCAAGAACAGTCATCTCTGCTGTTTTCCTCAGCGCCAACTGCTTGGTCTGTTTGAAAGTCGCTGTCACCTTATGAGCCACGACGGAGAAGTCGTTCAATAGTCCATGCCATTATGATCACACAATTGATGGGCTTGTGATTTTCTCGCGTGCTGGCAGCCTCTGAAGCAACTATACCAGCTCAACGAAAAAAGAAAAAGGATAGTATCACCAGGATTCACTTCCAGCATTTTGTTCCGTCATTTAGTTCCAGCCTATTCTTCCTGATTATCCCCTCATTCAGGTATCAGCATTATTCTACCCTTGTAGCACGCAGCGGTTATAAAAAAGCTTCTGTGTCAACGGGAGTCTTTGTTCGATAACTGCAGCGGTTTTGTTTTGTCTTGCAAGACCTGTTTTGTGCTGAAGACAATATTGCGGCTATATGTTACTTTGGAATCTGGAAATCTCTCAGCCTGGCGATTGATTGGCAACTTGCTGAAGGTTACTGCGTCCGATAGCTTCAAAATGTCAAACACTCCTGTATGCCCGCTCCAACTCATTGACCAACTGTATCCTTATCTCCAAGAATGTAGGAAGGATGGTAGTGATATGCTCTGTAGTAAGTCTAGGGTGAATGCGCTTAGTCTGCGGGCCTTGAGATTTGACTTTAGCGATTCCTGGAAAATAAGTCGTAAAACGTTCTGGCTGGTGGTCTCCTGCCAAGGTACTCCGTATCCGGCTTTCCGGAAACGGGATTCCCAAAGCGTTGGGAGGATCTCATATTCAGGGAATCCCGCATGACCGGAAATCAACAGCACTGTAACGCAGAGTTGCATGGATGCAATGCTTATTCGTGCGCCTATTAAAGATGAAGGTGTCGTCAGCCAGAGAATGCGCTAATGAATTGGAAGGCTGCTCTAGTGTCTATGGTATCAGACCGCTCGGTGTTCTTTCTAAGTAGCGGAGATCCGGGTATCGGTCGTGACCACGAAGATCCTTTTGTCAAGAGTCAGCGCCATCATACTACTATGTACATTCAACGCTTGGTTGCGAGATCCCTGAAATGCATTTCTTGAAATGTTCTTTAGCCTGGGGGGTACCGTAACTACATTAATAGGAATATTAGAATAACTTACCGCTTCCCGTCGCTCATACATCCTCAAAATCATGTTTATCAAAGGACTTGCTAGCGAGTCACAAATTCTGTCTGCTGAATGGCTTACTCTTGTCACTCTCAACAGCCCCTCGCTCTGGGATTCCCTGCCATGTATCTCGCCTCTGTGTAGTCCCTTAATATTCTGCGGTCAAATGGAATAGAATTTACACTAGGCTCAGTGAAGAAGCTTCTGAAACCTAGTAGTACCTTACAGTCCTGATTGCAATTGCACTTTGTGGTGAATATGACTTGAAGGGTTTACAGTTTTAATGACATTGACCTTGGCTTCCTTCGCTACACACAAATAACATATCACAGCACTGTCTTGTTAGTTACCCAAGCCTCTCCTCCTCCTCCGTAGTGATCAAGATATTGCTGGAACCAAGTCAAGTATTTCGGAAGACCTCGATGAACAACTTACTCTTCGTCGACTCCGATGATGTCGACCAAGACGCCTTGAGATGCGACTTACCATAGTACATAAGCAAGCAATTTATCAAGGATAACCACAAAGCTTTGTAAGGCGCTAGATCAAATGTTAATCTATGTTGCTATCAGTACTGGCCTCACTGAGTATGCTCATCTCCGTGCTCGGAATTCCGAGACGGGAGAATGCGGGGAAGCCTCTACTACACGATTGGAAGATCTTCAGGCCTAAGCTTTTGGGTTTCATGTATATGGTTGTAGAGAGCCTTTGAAACAAATTGTGAGTGGCATGGCCCGGGTGGTGTCGCGGCTCAAGAGCTTTAGTCTGCGCTTGAGCACGATCAATGATCAAGACCGAATAGAGTCTTGTAATAGTACTTATACCCTTCAAATGTTCAAGGAGGCAGTCGTAAAGCTTAGGAGTGATTCTTTGAGTCGCGCGATGTGATCATCAGCTGTGAAGTTATCAAGTCGAAATTTAATAAGGCTAGTACAATCCATCACGTTCAGCTACCAGCTCTTTCGCTGCAAGATGAACACCTGCCATTTATATAAAGACTTATATTGCTAACAAACTGACTGTCCAGCTTCGTGCTGAAAGATGAATTGGTCATGCTGTGGCTTTGCACGATGCAAAGCTAACCCTATTGAGGCAATCGACAATTGTGAAGCTCAGTAATCCCGAGAGCAAGTTGGGAAGCTCTCTTCACTTCGTACGCTCCCAATTTAGGGAGGAGAAACATATTGGCAATAGTGCCAGCCATCTACAATAGTCTGTCTCCTACCAGCTGGGGGCATTAGCGACAGTCTATCGCGATTATTTATTAAAGAACACCGAAGCTACAGACCAAAACACAACCAAAACTGGCTCGGGGCAAACGCAGCTTGAATATTTTCTTTCTCCGTAAAAGGTGTTGGCAATTCATGCTGTCAAGTAACTACACCGCTGGGTATACGTTTCGAGACTTTGACTTGTGTGGTTAGATCCCAGCTTCTGCAGGTGGTACAAGTACGGTGCAGTTAGCATTAGCAAAGTTAAGGGATGCGGGTTCACTTCGGCGAGAATGAGAAGATAATTATTATAAAGTAGCATCGTTGACTTTGTTTCCTTGAGCGAGGCCTTCACTGTAATAGAGGATGCCCTGAGCCCGCGAGTCTCTATCGAGCAAGAAAGGGGCTGGCATGGAGCAGAATATTATCCAAGCTATCGTAGAGACTGAAATTATAAAGAAACTGACATCTTGAAGAGGCATAACTCAAGCTCTCATCGGAGGTGACACTGCAGATTTCACTGTCGCAGCGCTTTAGCTCGGTTATCCCAAGAACTGAGCTATTACGCATTCAAGACCCCCTTGAACCTCTGAACCTAGTAGTGCATAAGACATGCTTACTCCCGCATTTGTCATTCTCGCAGATAGGTTTGTTGCTGCCGCTGTATGGAAAGAAACCAAGGGGCGAGCGCGAGTCTGATGCTCTACTTAACTTTCGCCTATATGCTCCTAGCTCTTCTCACTCTCTCTAGCCTGGCTATACTGCTTACAGGACTACAAATGGTACTTAGTGTAACTAAGGACTATACCTGTCATAGCATGGAGGCATTACGGGCCCCTAACAGCTCTGCTCGCAAGACTCTTCTAAATCTGAACGAGGAGCTTCAAGCAACAAGACCAAGTTATTTACCTGCATAATAAATAACTCCGGACTTCTATATACATACGTATTTGCTGCTCATATAACAGTTCAATTCAGCCGATGTTCTCAATTCCGGATACCTCAACCAAGACGTCCATGTGGCTCTGTATAGCCCGCAAAATATATTTACAATAGAGACAGAACTAATCAATAGTTCAAGATGGCAATTGAGGCTCATTTTAATGCTAAATGCTTAATTTAAGATTAATAGCAGACCTGCAACAAGACCCTAAAGACAGACCTCCAGGCCATATACAGTGATCCATCGCGCGTTATCCTACACTAAAGAGCATCCCAACACAGGCCAAGCGTAGGAGCTGGGTAGTTTAGTCTACAGATAGCGTCTCACATTATTTCACGTCATCGCGCCCCTTCTCCCAACCTTGCTTACCGCTCCGGGCCAGAAGCATAGAGGCTGGCCACATACCTATAGCTCTCCTAGACCGATTGTTCAACCTCTGTATTAAGAGAAGCGCGATAACCCTTAGAATCTTGGGGGGGATGAAGGCTCGGCAGTGCGGTAGATCACGTAAGCTTAGTTTAAGAGTGCCACTAGACAAATACTTCCGCCAGTAAGAACACCAGATATCATCGGTTTGATCTGCCAGTGGTCCTCTTGCGGAACTTGCCTTGTGTGATTTCCTTCATTGGATTTTCCTTTAAAGTGAGGAGCTATACTCGGAATACCTATGACTGGGAACAGAGAGCCCTTCAAATCAAGTGTGTAGTCGGTAGAGAGGACATCACTATGAACATCGAAACTTCCTTGTCCGCCGAGGCATACCAACGGAACTTACGTATATTCTTATTACGTGAATCGAGTTTCTTCTCGATGATGTGCGCTCCAGCGGTGACTGTAGACGAGGAGACAGACGCGTTCTCACAAACCTGCATAGGGATCATCAGACATGAGCTTCGGAGTATCATTGCCTACGATGGCCTTGAGCCTGGACAGTGGTGACACCCAACGAAGAAAGCTCTTCCACAAGGTAGGATGCCATTCTCTGTTCTTTGCGCTCTACATCTGGAATAATGAAGACCTAAGTGACCTATCATGCATCCTAAGTCAAACCGTTGAGTTATGCCAAAGCTTCTGGAAAGCGCAATTGTAAGGCTTAAGCTTAACACTGGGCTCAACACTGGGGCTACAAGGTTCTGAGTATCCCAGCTGATGATAGTTTCGCCTCTTGAAGGATATACAAGCCATTCGGTAGTGCGATTCGCAGTCTTTGAACAACAACAGACCTGATGTTCCGGGAGATTTGATCAAGAGATGTGACATTGACGTCAAGTCTCAAGGATCCAACACATCGCCACCAGCAATCTCCAGGGCACTGCAGAGCGCAGATTCACTACTATATTCTGGGCCTCCAATGAAGCGCGATAGCTAGGCCTTGCTGGCAATGTGGCGAGACTCAATCTAAGATCTTGAGTAGAATCAATGTCGACGACCCAAGTTGTTGGCTAGGGTTTGTGTCAACTGCTGGTGCTACTGTAGGGGACCTTACTTATTTCTTTAGATAAATCTGAGTACCAATGCACAAAGGGAACAGATTTCCAGGCCTACTCAAAGGTATTGGCGAACACTTTGTGGTGTTGGCGTGTTGGTGGTGATGTGCGCCGTTCGCTAGGATGAAACTCGACATCGATCAGTATCACCACGATCACGGCCCATGCAAGGTTAATAACTTCCAGATACCAAGTTTAAGGGACATGTATTATCTAGCATCTGTCCAAGATGTAATCAATCCAGAAGACATCTATCTCCATCCTCCACAAGCTAGTATCTCAGTCTAGAACTCTAGAACTTGTACTCTACATGTCCAACGTCTACAACAAATCGTGATCCAGAACTGCCACCTAAGACATCATCATATCCAGATCCAGTTGCATGTTTCAAAACTTGGTATCCAAGGTTCAACCTCTGCGTCGCTTCGGGCCGGTGCGGCGCTTTGTGACATGGAGGTCGGCGCCAGTGTCGGTGGGCGCAGGTCGCTTCGACGCTGAGCGTGTCAAGACATTGGGGCGGCCCACGATGCTGCCTTCGACAGGGGGGGAGACGGTGCGGTCTCTGTGGGGAGCATTCTTCGGGGACTCTTCTTGCTCACTATCAGTGGACAATTGCTCAATGCCGCTGGAGCTAGAAAGCTCGACCTCGTTTGAGTCGCTCTCCTCACTCTCTTCCGCGTGTTGAATCATCTTTTTCCGAAGCTCCTCCATCTCGTTCACAAAACCACAGAGTTCCTCGTATCGAAATGCGATTGGCAGGTCCATGACATTGGCGAGAAGGTCCTTCTTAGCGGCCATGTCGTGCAGGGTGAGGACAAGCTCATGGTCTGGGTTCAACGGTCGACGGTGGGCATCGCGGAAAGGCTGGAGATTGATTAGCTGGGATATTGTGGAATATGTGAGCAGACTTACCATTGCGTTGACATGTTGCTTAACCTTCAAGATGGATCCACGTCCATTTGGCTTTGGAGTCAAGTCGGCCTTCTAAACCGATACAGTTGACTCCTTGTCTTTGTTGATGTCAAACCCGATGACAGTCTTGATGCCACCTTTGCTACCACCGATGTAGGCCTTGGCAAGTTTCTTTAGCTCTTTGGCTTGTTGGCTGTAGGCGACTTCAATGACGACGCCAGAGTCAGTCGATCCAAGATGGCGGTACTGGAGGTCCGGTGACTTCTGCACTTTCTTGTCGACATCATCCCCCGGACTGGCGGGTCGTCTTGGGTCCCCCAGCTTGATGTCCGAAGACAGCATTGATCTGATGTTTGCGACAAACTTGGCTGTGTCGGTGTCGCCAGCCTTGAGAGGCCAGAGTTTTTCGACAACGGCCGTGTTGAACGATCCAGCGAAACTATCGTGGACGGATGTGGGCATTCGGATGGTAATGATGCCTTTAAACGGGTCGTAGTCAAAGCGACGGAATGTCGCTTCGATCTTTTCTCGAGCACACTTGAACTCTTCCCAACTGAGTGGGGCAGTCTTGTGATAATCCTCGTCGGGGTACAGAGGTCTAGCGTTGACTTCACTCAGGACTTCGACCAGGACTTGCGGGAGAGCGACAGCAGCAGGACGAGCGCGCCCGAGAGAATCGGGAGGGGAAGGGAGGGGAGCTTCGGTCGGTGAGACCTTGCGAGAGGCCGTAAGGGACTTGTCGAGGGACGGCGCGCGAGGAGGAGAGGAGTCGGGGGATTTATTATCGTGTTCAGCCATGACTGCAGAGGAAGAAGAGAAGAGAGCGAAATGAAAATTGAGAGCCGAGGGGAATCTTCTGTTGTTGTTTTTCTTTTTTGGTGTGGGTCGGGATGCTTGTGTTACACAGCGCGTCATTCACCGCGAAGCTCTTATCTTATCAGCCAAGCTCCCACTGGCAGACGCGGGATCACGTGCTTTCGCGGCTTGGATCGGGGTGAACTGGTGAATGAAGTCCCAGAAATTGAGAGGTTGGGCTTGGGTAAAAGTGTTTGCATGGGGACCTTTATTGAAGATAATAAGGCATCATAATTGAGTATTGTCTTTGAGGGAGGGAAATGAGAATGCTGCTTTCAATGTAGCTCAGGGAGTTCTCGGCAGTTGTAGAACCCGAGAATATTGCATATGCACATCAGGGTCATGATCACAGACCTACAGAAAGGTCTGAAGCTGGAGTCAGTAGTCCAAAGATAGTCTGAATGATTCGGTGTAAGTGATTCTTGCAGTAGCTACAACCTGGCACCTTGACAGCCGTGGGCTACTTGTGAGTTCTGACTTAAGATATAGAAGCTTGACCCTTGAGCCTGCTTGACACTGCAGCTTCTGCTGTTGATTCTCAATCCACGCACCCAGCCCAAAGCTGAATCCGTCGATTTCTTTACCCTTTCTCTTTTCTTGTAATTTATATTTTCTTCTTGCGATATTGTGCTTGAAGGACCTTGTCTTCATTCAACTCCGTTTGGCACTGTCGGGGTCAAGTATTCGTATATAGACAGCACATTGTCACATTGTCACTATATTACATTTTACTTAATAAGAATATCAATTGCTCATTTCTTCTAAACATTATGAACAGCCAATGCTTTCTGCCAACTTTGATTGGAAGGTGAGAATTGATGTGACAAGTAGGCAAGCTACCCTGGATCTGTTGCTTCTCTGAAAGGGCATTCACTCCAATTGCGGCTTATCGATAGCTTATCAGACAGCGCTAAGCCGATGTGGCAATCAGCTCCACCAATCCAACGCCCAGGTCAATTTTAATCGCAGTTGTGATTAAAATAAGAGCATGCGAGTCGAACCAATCCATAACAATTGCTCCAAGCATTTAATACAGTATCTGATGGGGAAAATTCCCACGTCGCGCAGGACAGTTGAGCAATGATGCCAGCAGCGATAAATCAAGATCTGTCGTGTAAGGCAGGGAACCCATATTAACTAGTTACCTTAGTTAGAAAACTTATAACTTGAATAGTGAATAAATGTAGACTTACCACAGCATAACAGCTCTTACCGGATTAGTTTAATTGCTCCAATCGACATCGTGAGATCTCTCTCCTTAGAATCCGCATCAGGTTTCCTGTAGTAGCGCGATACAGTCATACGAAGCCCAGCCACCAATTAAAAGACTTTTAGCCGCGTATGTATTACCAAGATGATAATTCTTGTGCCTGGCTAGTCATACTAGCTGATCATCTGCAAGCTCAACCCAGTAAGTCTCTAGCTGCTCCTTTGGGGGTAGGCACAATAGCGGAAATGCATAACGTGTTTGAGCTGGCGGATCGTATAATGGCTGAGACAATATTGGTCCATACTCATTTTGGTACCATGGATGATGGCACTACTAAGGTCATCGGAGCTGGATAACCATTAGAAAGAAGACAAGCACTATCATGCATGTTTGGTGCTTAGGCGCGTCCCCTTTAATCAACGATTTCCGGCCTCGGTATGCCATTTTCACCATGCTCAAAATTCACATCAAGCCTGACTGTGAAAATTTGCAGCTAGTCTTACAGATGAGGATAATTTATCCTCCAAGAACCATAACTATTATAGTCAAGTATCTTATTTAGGTATATTAGGCTCGCTTCTTCAAGTAACACTCAAGACCTCTCTGACGAGGAAACCAGCTGCCAGTAACTACCCAGGGTGCATCTGGATCCACTAGCGAGATCTCGTACTTGTTGATTAGCGTAGCTACGATCTTGTAAAGCTCAAGCTGAGCCAGGTGGCGACCAATGCAGACTCGCGAGCCGCTACCAAACGTCAAGTCGGCGGCGTTGTAGAGTCGCATTCGCTTGTTATATTCCTCCTCTGTCTCGCCTTCACTTTGCAGCCAGCGTTCAGGACGATATGAGTCAGCGTCAGGGCCATAGACGTCCTTGTTACGTCCGGCAACGTACGGGTTGATGCCTACCGCTGTCCCATGGGGTACAAAGCTGCCGTCCGGAAGCTTCAGGCCGGACTCGGGGACGTAGCGTTCAAGGAGCATGCAGACACCTGGATGCATACGCATTGCCTCACGGACACAAGCTTCAAGGTCTGTTGTCTGGTCAGCTGGGGGGCGGTCTTGGAAGAAGGTATCCATATCCATAGATGACTCACAGGGTAATGCTCGTGCTGAGCTGAACGAGGCGACATTGTCGATACCGGCAGCCAGGATCTCCTTCTCAAGTTTGGAATAAACATTGGGGTTATGGAGAGTGTACCAGAAGAAGGCGCGTATGGTGATAGCAGTGGTATCAGCGCCTGCAAGGAGGTTGACCAGAAGATAACCCATGATGATACCATCGTTGACTAGATCTGGGTTTGTCTTCTTTGATTCGATAAAGTGGTTCAGAAAGTCGGGAACTTTGAGGTCGAAGTTCTCATCCTTCCCTTGCAGACGAGAGATCAAATGTTCCAGCGAGATGCGGGTGATGTTAGCCAAGTTGGGAGGGCCGATTCGCATAATGGGGTTCTTGTCGAGAAGAAAGTCGAGGAAGGGCATTTGACCAACAGCGGCGAAACTGAGACAGTTAGCAGACATGGTGAGACCCAGGGATCCTGTTGGGTTGCCTTACTAGTCAAGGGCCTTGTCGGCGATAGAGATGGTGTTGTCATAGTCGTACCCTTTATCCATGTACCCAAACCGCTGGCTAAAGGAAGCAGCGCCATTTGCGTCCCACGAATCTGCAAGAACCCTAGTCAGCGTCTTCAGTAGTCACTATCGAAAGCTGAGCTTACAGAAACCGATCCACTCGCCAAAGTCGAATCCTGTTGGCTCAGGACCGCTCATGAACCTCTGCTCAAGATGGTCGCAAAATTCGCTGATCAAACCATCAAACAGAGGCTCAAGACCTATAACCCTGCTCTGAGAGTAGTACTTGACAATAGGACGCTTCATGCGGGCATGCTCAGCCTGATCAGTGGTGCTGAACAGGTGATATGTGATCTTGCCATCGATGACAGCACTGTTGTTGTGATAAAACTCAGTCTACAGCAAGGTTAAGATAAGTATGTATGGAGGGTATACAGAAGGAAAGATCGAATAGATAGATGTATAATACCTTCTTCCACTTGCCATCAGTACCATAGAGGGTATTAATTAGCTCGGGGATGTCAAGATCCAGAGTGTTAGGGCCAATGCGAACAACAGGGCCGTATTGATCATGAAGCTCTTTGATCCTAATGTGGTAGCTACCCTTCCTCACAGTCCACAGGCGCCACAAGTTGGTCCAGCCTGTCTGACGTTAGCTTAACCAGCTGGGACGGGAAGGGCCTACGCTTACCGGCTAAACGAGGCCCGGGATATTTTCGGAGCGGTGATGCAAAATACGACACAATCCACCACGTAGCTATACTCAATACAGGAACAAACACGAATGCCGCGCTGAAGCTCTTCCAGTCCGAGCGTTGGATCAGAGTGTGAAGGTATGAGGTGCTATGAATGGAAGCCATCTTCAGAGGCAAGAGACTAGAGACAACTTGCCAATGAAACATCGACTGGGTTTACCGTTTTTAGAGATAGGGGGACCAAGCCACGTTCATATACAGTCTGTGACAGCCTGTTTTGCCAGGGGTTACTGTTGGCTTGAGAGCCTGAGACTGGTTACGCCAGGGTCCCTATGACCTCCCTGCGGAGGGTTGGAAATTGAATGACCACAAGTACACCAAAGAACGCTGGTATTCCACCCATCGAGGCGTTGCTTTTTTTATTCACCCCACCTACATCTGCAGCTACAACCGTCAAGGTATCATCGTTGCTCCAGGTCTGGCTTTGTTAGCAGTGATAAGGGTCCAGCCAACACCTGTTATGCATCTCCTTCGAGTACTAATGCTGCTGAGTCCACGCTAAAATGGCAGACAGGGCTCATGGCACTCGCTTAGTTGATAAGTAAATACTGATTGGCTGTCACGTCACCAGCTCCCAGCACCATTTGGTACTCTATGGAGATATGGCTAAAACATTATCCGATAACAAGTTGCTTCTAGCAGTAAACAGTGCTCTTATATGTTGGCTATTCCAGCTTTACCTCTGACTGAGAATAGAAGGCTTGTTACTTAGCGAAGACATGCCAGTGACTCTGCCGGTACTGCCCATAGTTCAGAGAGTCCTACGCACGCAGCTGTTGGTGTGGATGGCATCTTGACAGGGCGATTTTGAGTTTTCCGGAGAGCCGGGTTCATGCATTAGTTGACAAGCGATCCACCAAGGAGCGTTGGCTCTGCAATGTCAGGGTCAACATTGGCGAAGGTGCATGGATGAAATACTGCTCACTGGCCCAAAACTTACGCATGTCATGTGGGTAATCGTACGTTGCTAGGGGTCTGTCTTGTTCTCCCACGAGGATTGTATTGTTTCTGTCATGACTCGGGGACTAGGGAATACAAACCAAGACGCCACAATAGACTGTGGTTCCACTTACGTTGCGACTCGGCACGGCACGGCACGCAAAGCAAGTGCGCGGGAAGAGAGAATAGACAAATTTTCAGCGGGATCGCATGGGGTTCACTTCCGGAACTACAGCACACAGTAACGAAATTGAATAGCACCTGTAGATCCGACTTCGGATATCTATTGTGCTAATTGCAAGATATCAGATCATGACTTATCGGCGCTACTCAATTTCGTGAGGTTACATGGTATCGTCTATTAGTTCTAAAGATCTGCAATACAAGGTATAGATACGAGCGAGCTCCACTGAGGTTTCGAGCGTACGGATACATCCCCACGGTACCTGGGGATCCTTGAGGGTGTCCTTAGGGGTACCCGTGTAAAAACTCGGTAGTTAATTTAGCCAAGACAATCCCATTCATCATCCATTATATGACCCGACCAGCATTTTTCAGTTTCGCATAAACGCCTAGCCGCACCTAACGTCTGCTTCCAAACCGCCACCAGTTTTTCGCTTTGCAGAGCGTCTGCAAAATGTCGATGGGAGGAGATGGGCCGTGGGCCATTGCTGTCATGTGGGTGTTGACTGCTGTGGTATTTGTCTTTGTTCTATTACGGGTCTATACCAGAGTTGTTGTTGTCGAATCATTTGGCACTGATGATCATGTCTACAATTTGGCATTTGTAAGTCATTCGTCGAGTCGTTTCTCGCAATCACGATTAGTACTAATACCTGCACTACTTAATAGGTCTTTCTCCTTTTCTATACCACCTTCACGACTGTCTCGGCCCATTATGGCTTTGGTCAGAATGTTGCCGATATCATGGCTCGAGATCCTGACGACTTGCCCTTTGCTATCCTCTTCGAGGCTATCGGCCAGACCTTTGCCGTCGTTGGGATGGCAGTCGCAAAGTGGTCTCTCGGGTTGTTTCTACTCCGAATTGTGAAAGAACGATGGCATAAGATTGCGATCTGGGTTTCCATGGGATGCCTTGCCGGCGCATCGATATCGACTTGCTTCGTCTTTTGGTTACAATGCACTCCTCCGAAGTATCTGTGGGATCGGCGCATTCCGGGAAAGTGTACAGTTAATTCGACACCGGTATCGATGATCCTCTGCAGTAAGTGTTTGGTTAACTCTCGTTCAAGTGTTGCAAGCTGATACTATAGTCCTCTGCGTGATTGTTGACTTCTTCTTTGCTGGCTTTCCCTGGCTTTTTATCTGGGGCCTGCAGATGAATAAACGAGAAAAGGTGGTTATCCTTTGCAGCCTTAGTCTTGGTGTCATGTGATTCGCTCTCTTCTTTACTTCCTTTTTGTACTGCTGCTGATTCTCATTCAGTGCTGGAGCCTGCGGTATCAAGCGCACTCTAGAGGTTCCTGAGCTGTCAAGCCCCAACTACTCAAGTAAGTCTTTCATTCACAGGATCAAGTAGACGAGTTCTGATCTAATTTTTACTCATTAACAGAGGATACCGTTGGCCTTATCGTCTGGTCAGCGGCCGAGATAGCCGTAACCATGATCTGTATTGGCATCCCTGTCTGCCGCCCCCTATATAAGCGATACCTCGATAGATGGACATCCCGAGACGGCAGCAAATACCGCGAGCATAGCGCTGGCGGATCGCATCCTCTACAAACGATCGGTGGAAGTACACTGAACCCAAACACACCGGATAAGAACAACAGCATATCTGAGGACTACGACAAGGAAGAATGTGAGAGGAGGATTGCTGTCAAGGGCCCGTTCACCAAAACGAGGGTTTACTCCAAAGGCATCCACAGGCTTCGAGATGATAACCAGAGCGATGAAGAGATCTTGGGACCTGATTTCAGAAGAAACCAACAACTGGACCTCCACGGGCAGGAAGGGGGCATTCGAGTGACATATGAAGTGACGACCTCACGGCAGGGTATATAGGTAGATCTAAGCGAGCTTGTCTGGCTGGTCAGTTTGACCTATTAATATAGGCCTTGTGGATAAAATTATAATATAAAGATTATCAAAGTACCCTACGTAGCCGATATCACTCATTTAGTAGTCCGTATCGTGATCCCTATACTTGATGTGATGTTGCTGGAACATGTTCTTCTATACAAGTTTTATTTTCCACATCTCCTCCGGATTTCCCTGACCTTGAGACCCCCCTCCTCATCTCAGCTAGGTCCCGACGAACGGCCTTGAAACGATCTATGAAGCGCAATAATCCGGGAATGCAAGTCGGGCAATTGGGGATATGGGCGCGTGCCAATATCTCGTTACCAGTGGGTACTAGGAGAGCAACCTACCGGCCAATTGTACCCGTGTGAAGTCCTGAGCTGATACAGTCAAGAATGAACCACTGGGAGGTCACACACGATTTCCCAGCTTCAGCAGAGCATTTCATACATACAAGCATAATCCACATGATTTAACAGCCCAGCTTATGCTATGTCGCGACGGAGGTAAATCTTTTCACGCTGTGTAATTATTAATTCGGGCAAGTATTGTAATATGAATAGAGGTGTGAGACTGATAGATCTTGTAAATAGGAAGGCCTGCACCTCAAGTGCTTTGCAAATTTTTCTAACACAAATCGCTACTGAGGTTCTATTAACACAGCATCTGGTTCGGGGATGATCATAGTGCTCGAACACCCTGAGCTCGAGAACGAGTTTAGCTAGAGCTCATCGAGTCTCCTGTACCATGTTTTCTGATGTAAAGAGGCTATTGTTACCACCTAATCTTTTGCACTTCTGGTCTGCTACGTCGGACTTGTACTGGTGGCGACCTGAGGATCTCGAGGACGGTCTTGTACCCCGCTGTAAGACGTCAGCCCTTTATCTGGCCAGGTAGTCACAGTAGTGGTCTCTGTCTTGTGTAATACTGCGTTCAAATTAATCATCTTGAGTGGGCAGCCTCAAGAGCTACACAAGCATTGATGCGTCAACCGCTGTAGGTACCTGATATTTTTACACTTTACTAGCTATATCAGTAGCGTTTAAACTGGCAATTACATACCTTGGCTTGAATTTATAGAATTTATAAAAGGTTATTATAAATAAAGACTGAATTTAGTAAAGTTTAGTGAGAATTTATTAAAACTTATCTAAATTACGTACTTGCGAATGTGTTTTCGAGAAGTTAACCTAGAGGAGTAAGTTGATCCTAAGATGGTTCGCGCTAAGATAAGCAGGCTGTTTACCTGGGCGCGTACGGATAGATTTTCCGATCTCAGATAATTATCGAGTAGGGTCACGTGCTAGCGCGAGTTTCTCGTGCCGTTGTCTGGGAAAGTCAGGCTCCACACCACCAAAACGCGGGCTCAGCCAAATTCCGTTTTGCTTACCTTGCCTTATTTCCCCGCTTCCTTGGTCACATCGCCATTCAAGCAACCGCAACCACAAAACACCAAGGTAAGCCCGCAACCTCAAGCAATCAACTGACCCTGCTGATTCTTGGTGATACGTGAAGACTCTCTTAATCATGGCCTCTTCTCAGCGCTCGCCGACCCCACCCGCCGATGTGTTCAACAAGGACACTCTCGCCCTTCACCTTCGCGGTCTGGCGCACCAAGCCACCCTCTTCGAGACTCAGTCTCTGAACCAAGACAACGTCCTCGCGCAGATTCTAGCCGAGGTTCGTGCTAACACCGCGCGCATGGAAGAGCGCTTCGACACGATGCAAGAGGAGATGAACAGACGATTCAACAAGATCGAGAACAAGCTCGAGAGTTTCACCAAAAACACCAACGCCCGCGCCAAAAACGCTCGCGCCCGCGAGCTTGGCGACCCCTACACTCCTCTTGTCAAGGAAGACGGCTCTGCTATCCGAAACTTCCCTCGCACTTTTGAAGAAGTCAACGCACTGTCTGGTATGCTCCTTATCCTCGCTAATATTCTTGGTCTAACATCTTGTGCAGATACACGCGTCTCAAACCTCCTCCATGCCGTCGGAGCCGAGATCAAAGATGGCTGGAATCTCGCACAGAAGCGAAGTGCCTTTCTGGGCGCCATCGGCGTCATGCAGTTACCTACCCTCTGATTGACTGTTCTGCTCAGTGCTTGGTCTGTCTTTGTTGTACAAGGAGTTTTCGGAGTAAGAAGGTTGCAACTTACTTGCGTTGGCTTATGCCAAAGAGAAGCGTTCACGTTGCATTGAATAGACGATACCAATTTGGATGTTTATCGATTTTTGATAGACTCAGGAATAATTCATGTCTTTCAACTTCTATCTAATCTTCAGTACTAATCCGTGATTCAATCTCTTTCCCAGCCCGTAACCCATTCCCAAAGTGTGCGCAACGCCAGCACCAGCTTTCAATTGTCTTATTTCTTGCCCTGGGCACTAGGACGCCATCAATGCTAGGACCCCCAGCCTCTTCTTCACTCTTCTTCATCTCACACTCCTCCTTGGTCTGAGATAAGAACCAGATGTAAAGAGCAGCATCGGTGATGATGTCCTTTCTCTTCTGCTCCGCCTCCTCGTCGTTTTTCGGCTCAGTTTCAACAAGCCTCTTGAGTCGGTTGCGCAGCTCGTCGCCAGCAGGAAAAGTCTCGCTGCTCATTTCCTCATCGGGGAGAAGATCCTCGAGCGGGATCAGCTTGAGAAAGCTGCGCAGCATCGCACGAAGAGTAGGGCCGATGCTGGGTTACTGCTGGAACCGGTCTATGACCCAGGTGAACTTGAGGCGCAGGGAGATGATCTTCACCCACCAAATGCCGGTATCGACGCGTCGGTTTGGACCGCCGGTTGCAGGTCGCTCTTTGAGAGTCTCTGAAAAGCGCTGGAGGATCTCATCTGCCTCGGCCCAGTAGTTATCGACGGTTGGGCTCGGTCGGTTAGGTTGACCACCTGGGTTGGGTGGAGGAATGTTGGCAGACGACATGGTTAGCCAACACACAGCAAGGCAATCGACAGTTCTCAGTGCTCGAATTTGTGATTTTCTGTTTCCATTAGTACATATTGTGTGTCAGCTTGCGGGATATACGTACTGCTAATGATTGAGAGGGTTGGTGTCGATAAGCCGCGTACGAGTGCCCCCTTAACGAGGCGCAGGCAGGATGTAGCGAGTTGCAAGAGGAAGAATACAGAAAGGATTACAATTTGGCAACGACAAGAGATTTGTGGCAGTATCAATCCGTATCATGAACGGCGCACGAGATTGTATTATACAGCATGACACTTGGGCAAACATCATCCAATCAACAGATCATGCATCTTCTTTATACAAGAAGTCCAGTCCCTCAGATAATTTGTTCATGAGACAAATAATTAGAAGCAAGGGATACAATGATAGCAGCAATAAAGGTAGACGATTTCTTGTTCTTGTATCTGAGGTTGCACCGGGGATACCGGCTGCGGAGCCGGATGGAGCCACCAGAGGCAAGATCTGAGATCATATCTACTGTAGATCCCGAGACCAGGAATCGCGACATCAATCGTCATTAGTCTAGAGTCCCCACTACGTAAATCAGCCGTGGATTAGTCGTTGACGAGTCTGGGGTACCATTTTTCAATATGATATATCTCAGCCCAACAGTATCGTGACCTTATTAGTTAAAGAAAACAGAAGCATAACTTCAATGTCCTTATTGATTTCAGTCGTTTCGACTGTAAATCGATCCCACTCCTGCGCTGCAGTTTCCAAAATTTGATAACTGGTTCAGAAGTCAATCATTGTCACGGCATGAAAAACAATTTGAGGATAACCAGTGCTAAATGCCAGTAAAAGGCTTCTCTCTCAGAATCATTTATCTACATTTCCGTTAATACAGCCTTAGCTAACAGGTCTTGTCAGTAAATTCACTATGGTTAGCTGACTTTGTTCCACAAGATATTTCGTCTCTATATTACAAGAGGAGAGAGGATTGATTGCAGAGTATATATTTGTTCTTATATACCCTCTGCTCTTTCCACCTTTATCGCGATAATACACATCTAGGGAAGATCATTATTAGAAGCCCAGACAGAGTAAACAAGTTCTGTATTTACTATAACGCACTAAGGTAAAACGAGAAGGAATTCGTCAATGTCGCTTTATAAAGAACAGAGTGTGTTTAGGCCGAGAGACAGTGACTCCCGCAGGGCTGTATAGTAGGGAAATAAATTAGCCATACTATGAAATGCTATTCTGTTACTCCGGTATCGTTCTAGCTTGTATTATTACTCATGATCTTAAAGGTAAAGAACCTTTAATAGACTACTGTTTTCTCCTAGACTGATAGTAAGCTTAAAAGATTATATACTTAAAAAATATAAGCTTAAGTATATAATACTAAAGTAT
>JABEEJ010000777.1:0-11885 GCA_013363135.1 Fusarium brevicatenulatum
CTTAACCTTATAGGCCGCCTTCATCCATAGTAATGTATGGTTTTATACTCCGTACGCTAACTGGCTTCCCCCCCCCCCATCCTCGATTATTTCCAACTGCTGCTTTATCCATGCAGCGTCTCTTTGAAGCGCTTCGTCATTTTGTCGCATCATGGAATTGTTCGATATATCTTGGCCCAACACTCCGGTACAATGCAACGGAGTATGTCAAGGCAACGAATTTGTGGAGGTAGAAGAGATTAAGAAGAGCGCAGAGTCGGGATGTCCTAAATGTTTCCTAATCGAAAAAACCGCACTTCGCTACCACAGACAAGAGAAGTCAATCAAATTTGACAACGACACTCCAGGGACTATAACTCTTATCTTCAGACCAAAATCGCACCTCGAAAGAATCTTTTGGGTATCAAGACTGTTCTATCTCAGTGGCACACCCGAGCCTGCCTGGGATTTTATTCGGCCTGGGAATCTCTTCCTCAAGAATCGCCGAGACGAGTATCGGCCATTACTAGCTGGCTGGTTAGAGGACTGTAACTCAAGTCACAAAGACTGCATAGTCTCTGACTCGCTACCGCCGAAACGTGTTCTAGACGTTGGGACTAAGATAGCAAAACAGTTGTTCCTTCACATTTCTTCAGACAAAGTAGGCCCCTATGTTGCTCTCAGCCACTGCTGGGGGACTACCGGTATCCAACTAAAGACAACGACTTCTACGCTTCAAGACCATCAGAAAGGAATCAATTTCCAGGATCTTCCGATGAACTTCCAAGATGCTGTAACAATTACTCGCGGGATCGGCATCCGTTACCTATGGATCGACTCGCTTTGCATCGTGCAGGATGATATCGACGACTGGCAGGTTGAGTCTTCCAAGATGGCATCTATATATCGCGATGCTTACCTGGTTCTCGCCGCAACTCAAGCAAGTGACTCATGTCAAGGATTTCTTGATCGCAGGGACCCTGAAGACGGTGTCGGTTATTCTTCGCCGCCCTTGACAGAAACGCCAGTATATACAGGACAAATCCGAAACCCAGATTTTACTGTTTCCAAGATATACGTTCAGGACTTAGGCATACATGGGCCATTCGCGCGTCACCACGGTACGGTAACACACTCACCGCTAAATTACCGGGCTTGGGCTTTGCAAGAAAACATATTACCAAGGAGAATAGTGCATTTTACAAGCAATGAGCTACTATGGGAATGCATTAATTCTCTTAAATGCGAATGTATGGAAGTTGACGAGGCACCGAAAGAAGAAAGAACCGTCAACCTGGTGAGAGGTGCGCACTTCTTTACGTTCTCCAAATACTACTACAGTGGCTCGGTCACACTACATAGGTCTTGGATTGGCTTACTCGAAGCGTTTTGTCGCTTGAAACTTTCCTATCAGTCTGACAGACTCCCAGCCCTATCAGGACTTGCACACCTATGGAATTCTCGAGGCGCTGGAGTTTACCTTGCGGGTTTGTGGCAAGATGACATCGTGGATTCATTGATATGGATACCCTTTGACACATTCAAACAGATACACCCTTGGAAAGACTATAGGGCACCTTCTTGGTCTCCGTTTGCTCTGGGGTATACTTTGGAAAACCAAAAACCTGTTTCGGCCAAATTCGAGGTTCCAGTTGACTACCAAAGCACGTCAACGAATTATGCCAAGGTAGTTGATTCCTGTTGCGTCCCAGATGGAAAGGACGAAATGGGAGCTGTCAAGGATGGTTATATTATCCTCTGGACACTTGTCGCCGAGGTCTATCCAAAAGACCCTACAAGCATACTGTTGCTAGATTACGGCTATACCTGGGACCGCGGCAGAGAAGAGGCTGAAGGGCAGGTTATTACACTAATTCTACTTGGGTCTTACGAGTTCTCTCCAGATCTAGAAGGTCGTGAACATATCTGTCCTAGGGCTATGGTTACTATACCATCGAGGAGATATCCTGGAGCTTATGAACGTATTGGAATACTTACGCCTCATTATAGCGAGCGAGCTGACAGGATATACCAATGTTTAAAAGATGGAGTGGAACGCGAGATAAAGATTATATAGGATATCTAGGTAATAGAGTATTCTTTTTTATTATACCTTATAGTTTTCTTTTAAATTATAAAGAAACTATTATATAGTCCTATTTATAATTACTTATATAGCATTATAATTTAGGGTTTAAATAAAATATTTAGGTATATTACTAAATTAAATATATCATAAATATAATTTAGAAATCATGGTATCAGCGGCTTATTCCCCAACTCTAAAAGCTTTAGTGGGGAATGCACCCAACAACGGCCCAAACTCACCGTTCCTAACCGCAAAAGGCCGCTCAAAGCATCACCCTCCAATGAAGAAAGCCCCTCTCCACTTCCAACTCTCAAATGCCGGTCCCGGGTTTCGATCCAGATCCAAGCCCTGTCAAGCTGAGCATCTGCACACCGAGACAAGACATCATGGACTCACCTCACCCAGACGAAAAGAACACCACCCTAACAGAACAAGAACGAAAGCACGTCTCCTCCCCCGCCGGACTTATCCATCCTCGCTGACAAAAAGGTAGAAAACTCCGCAATCGCTTATCGCAACGAGCCTTTCGGCGCAGACAAGCAGAATGTATCCGCGAGCTAAAGAACCGCGTGAACGCGGACCAGCGATCTGACAGTGAGCGCGTAGAAGCGCTGCAGAAGGAGAATAAATTGCTGAGACAGCAGTTGATTGATGTGCAGACGAAGATGTCACGGATGATGGCGTCGGTGCAGTTGTTGAGTGATTCGGTGGCTAAGACGCTTGATGATACTGCCAGTGGTGAGGGGCAGAGAGATGGGGAGAGAGAAAGAGATGAGCGGGTGAACAAAAATAATCGGAATGAGGAACGGATTGTTGAAGAGTCGGCGTTGCAGTCGATTGATCTGGATGCGTTTGATCCGTCGATTCTGGACTTTGATCCGTCGTTTTCATCATCGAGCGTCACGGGTGAGTATCAGCATTCCTTTTATGAAGCCAGACTAACAGCGATTGAATCATCAACAGATAATGGCATCTCATCAGAGCTCATCAACGTTTCCGGCACAAGCCCATTTTACTCTCAGATCCCAAATATCTGGAGTCATGAGTATCAAATGGGAATGCAACCTTATCTAACCGCCATCAACGCAACAGCCGAGTCAAGTCTGGTCCTTGGCAAAGATTACTCTTTTACCAATTCGCCATTCTCAGATCACATCCAATTACTTCAGCGAATGCTTAAGAATAAGCTCAATAATCTTGGATTCGTTCCAGAAGGTCATAATCCTGTTCAGAGGTATACAGCCCCTTCTTAAGATCTGGGGCCTTCTAACATGCGCAGTGTCTACCAACCGGTCCTCATGGTCTTGTCCATGTTCAACAGCATGACCCGTCCAGACGTAATGGCATGGTATGCCAAAACACGCTTCTACCACATCATCGAGCTCACAGCCTGGCAACTCTACCCCTCCTCTGCAACTTTCAACAAGCTCCATCCGCGATATCGCCCAACACCAGCACAGCTCGAGAACCCTCACCCCGGCATCATCGACTGGATTCCCTTTGCCACAATTCGCGATCGCTTAATCCAACTACACTCTGCAAATCCCCACATCGACCAAATCTTCTGCGACGCTGTGACCGGCTACGTCGTCGAGGCGCTCATGTCAGATCTCGTCCTAGGCGCCCCGCAGATAACAGTCTACGTGCGTGTGACAGACCTCATCAACACCATGTCCTCCGCAACATCCGAGACCGAAAACACAATCGCCATGCTTCCCGCCCCAGACATATCAACGCTATTCTCGTCACCTGCGTATGCCCGCGCCGCATTCAACAAATTGAACATGGACAAGGGCGCGGGCTACTACAAGATCGACCCCGCATTCTTCGAAAAGTATCCTGAGCTCTGGGACCAAGCCAGCGATGTCACGGCGACGGGAATGCCGCTGAAGCCAAAGTATCAAAAGATCCTGACGTATCCGAAACCGCTCGATTCTTCGACTGTGGAGACTTATCGAAGCTTTATCGATTTTTCCCTCGACGCTGCGAATACGATATCAATGTCACCGTGATCCACAACCAACCGGGCCGGTTCTCGTTATCTATCAGCAGAATAAGCTCCTCACATGATGCGATAAACGTGTGAGGGACGGCATTATTAGCGCATTTGGGCTTGGTAAAGTTTCGGGAAGCGTAATGGAATGTTGAGTAAACGACCCACCACGAGGGTTTGACTAACACGCCAGTTACTAACACCTCGATTCTGTGATTCATCTGTGGATCATCGAGTGGGGATTGAATCATCTATATAGGAATGCCAGAATTAGTACAGCACCATCACAGCCAACGTACACCTACACCATTTCTAATTCAATCGTCAAAATGCCGTCCCAAATACCAACCTCAATTCCTCGCTTTAGTTTCATGGACGATTATAGCGAGGGTGCACATCCCGCTCTTCTCAAAGCCTTGATCACCAGCAACACGACCCAGGAGACCGGCTACGGAGGCGATACGTACTGCGATCTCGCACGGCAGCGAATCCGTCGCCATCTAGGCCGCAACGACGTCGGCATATTCTTCGTGCCGAGCGGTACATCAGCCAATGCCATCTCCATCGCCGCATGTCTCCGACCCCACGAGGCCGTCATCGCTGCTAGCTCCGGGCACATCGTGACAAGGGAGACAGGCGCAGTAGAAGCAAGCGGTCACAAAATCATCAACGTCGCACCGCATAATGGAAAGCTCACGCCTGCGACGATCGAGCGTGCGCTAGATGACAATTGGCATTTTCCTCATATGGCGAAACCGCGACTGGTGTATATCTCCAACGCCACCGAGATCGGAACGATATACTCTCGCGCCGAGCTCGCAGCTATAAAACAAGTCTGCGAAAAGAACGGCCTCATTCTCTTCCTCGACGGCGCTCGCATCGGCACCGCCCTCGCCTCCAAAGCAAACGACATGACCCTCTCCGACATCCTCGAACTCACAGACATATTCTGGATAGGCGGCACAAAGAACGGCGCCCTTCTCGGCGAAGCAGTCGTCGTAAAAGACGCCCGCCTCTCTTCAGAGTTCGAATTCTACGTCAAGCAGCACGGCTCCCTCCTCGCAAAAGGCCGTGTAATCGGCGCGCAATTCGCAGAGCTCTTCGAGGACGATCTGTACTTTGAACTAGCGCGCAAGGCGAATCTGGCTGCTGAGTCGTTATCGAGCGGTATAGCGCAGGCAGGATTTTCAGTGTATGCTGCGACGGAGACGAATCAGGTTTTTGCGGTGCTGCCGATGAGTTTGATCAAGGTGCTGAAGGAGAGTTTCAGTTTTTATGTTTGGGAAAAGTGTGGTGATGATGAGGCTGTTATTAGATTGTTGACGACGTGGGCGACGGAGGCAGCGCAGGTTGAGAGGTTTGTGGAGATGGTGCATTCTTGGACTGGGTAGAAGGAGTTGTGGGTTGAAAAGATAATGGATCCTAGTTTGAAAATAGTGTTTTATGTTTTATGAGATATATAGACTACCAACTAATCAAATCATCACATCATCACATCACGCTTGGCCTGGAAGTTGAAGAGAGGCAACAGTTTGATGTTTTATGAACCAGATCCTGACAGCTTTATACGTAGAAAAATTATACCTGTTCAATCCTACATATCTCGTCCATCAAGCGCTACCAAATTCTTATAAAATGACAATGTTGCCGGTCGAATCACTTCCTCGTGGTGTGAATGAACTGCGTCGTGTGTTGTGAAGCAAGAGCTTGAATTGGGACTTTCCCTCTCAGTCCACTCACCGAGCGTAATTTCCAGTTTGACTGACCCCCACGAATTCATGTTTCGGCGAATACATGCGCCTTCTCAGTTGAGGCTGCAGTATTGTCTATGAATTCAGATGTCACAAGCCAACTGCATGAGGCCTCTTTCGGCTTCATGCCTGCTTAGTCACCAGTAAGCGACGAGAAGGATTCGAACCCATTTGACCGCTCAACCGACATTGCCCATTCCTCTCCTTACTAGTCCTCTCATATAACGACCATGGCAGCCGTAGATACATATTCTGACAGGGAATTCCGGTTTCTGAAGTATCTTGATGACGATGATCAACACCAAGACTCGATAACCGTCAAGCGCTCGGCGTACTGGTGCTACTGCGGTCCTCTCCTCGACCCGGGGTCATCATTACCGGATAACTTGTATGACTTTGAGAGCCAAGTCTTTACTGGCTCTATCCGCTCAAGACTCGATCCTTTTCTGAACTATATCAAGAATGTTCTCCTCGACAAGGGATTTAAGCATTATTTTCTTACTATACGCGCCACGACGCCAACACGCGAATTTGATCAACCGAGATGGCATACAGACGAACTATTCTTCACCACAGACATACTCCCCGGTACACGCCTAGGTCTCAAATCACCACACCAAAAACATCATGAACCCACCGGAACAAACTTCAAGATCTGCACTACGCTTCTCGGCCCCTCAACGCTCTTCATACCAGCATCCCACCAACCTCACGCACGCAAAGCACAAGAATCCGCTCGTGACGCGGCAAGTACAGAGCATGAGTGTGTATCAATTCGTTGTGTTGGCTGTGCAGCTGCTGCAGATGCTGTGCGCGATGAACTAGCTACAGTGCTAGAACCGTTTGGTGCAGAAGCAGCAGAAATAGGTGAATGCTCTATATTCAAAGTTGGCAGGGAGTATGGAGCAGTGCACTCTGAGCCTTGTATGAGTGAGGGAGATAGTGGAAGGGTTTTCATTAATGTTGTACCAGGGACGGAGGATGAGTTGAGAGTGCTGATGAGGAAATGGGGGATGGAATTCCCGAGGCAGTGGTGGGTTGGCGGGAGATAAGTAAGAGACATTTACGCTGTGTATATGGATTACAAATGATTAGTTCGCTTCTTGATACGTTATAGCAAGGATATTGTTCTCAGGTATTATTCGGAGTGTCTTCTTGAGGATCGGAGATTGTTGGTCTCATGGTCAACACGTGTCTCGGTCGCATTGAGGCTTCACAGCATGGGCTCGGGTAGAACTGCAGGGTAGCACGGACACATGACAATTAAAGTTGAGAACCAGCCTCTCTGTCTGGGTCTTAGTCTTACGTTGCAAGTCATTATCTCGTAAAATATCATGTTGAAGGATGTCTTGATGTAAAAATTCTACATTGGCTGGGGTGATACAAAGAGGTTGAGTCGAATGATAAATATCTTGTATGACAGGAACCGAATGACTGTCGCATTGAAAAAGCATCCCCATCAAAAGCGATTCAATTGAGCCGTGCCCGCGATAAACGAGGTCGTGTTTGTTCAAAATTAACACGAACAAATTCGCCTGTGAAGTGTCTGTTTATTTACATATACAAAATATCAACATACGAGCCTCACAGACAGTATTGTGCTAATGCGGCTTTACCGTTTCATGTTTAAAAAGCGCTCTCGATATCGTCAGGTCGCCAACCGCCCCGCCATTTCCCGACCATCTCGGCCGAGCAGAAAACACCAACCAATGCCTCTACAGCAAGCCTGTCAATTGACAACTGCGCTTACAGTGGTGTAACGCCCTCCAACCCAGCCACGGTCATTTCCCACCATCCAACCCGCTGATCTCAATCAAACCATCAGCGATAACCTTTTCCCGCACCACTAACCCAACGGCGCACCACAGATTGTGGCTTGCATCGACAGGGTGACATTTCGTCAAAGCTTACGGGAGTCGTCGACGTGGCGCTGCACGCCGTTTCCCCCCCCAGCGGGTACACCAACAAATCTGTCGTGCTTATTCCCAACCTCTACTGTGAACCCTGAGGCAAGACAAACACGGGATCCGAAGGTGTCAGTGTCTCGGGACGAGTTTAATTCAGGGAAAGCTGCCTTATCCCTCTCCCGTGCGCTGTTTCAAACTCAAGATCGGGTGGGATCTGGAAATAAACAAGACCCCGTATTGAATCAACTGTGTGTGTGTTCCATACGACGGCGGGGGGGGGGAATAGCTAATCTCATAATGGCAAGGCGCTAAGCCCGCACCAACTCAACTGCGGAGCTGACGTGACCCCTAACAAGGGAACAGCGCATAAGGGAGTCTCGTATTTATCACCTCGTCAGATAAAACAACCCTTCAGCTGAGAGATTAACAAAGGGCGCTTTGTATATATCCACAAAGATATTAAATATTTAATCCTTTGTCTTTCTTTATTTCTCCTCTTTTTTGCTTTCCACGTCATCTTAACTTGAGAACCCGCTTGTAATGACCTGGCGCTACACGAGGCCCCCCCCTCCCTCTGAGATTAGCGCCAGGCACAGATCATCCAAGACAAGGCCCCCTTAGCTCTGCATGTTGCATCTGCAGCTTGGGTTTTATATAGAAACAAATAGCACCAACTGAAAAATTCCCGCCCTCTCCATTTTTAGTCCTTCCAACCTCTCTTCCAATTCACCATCTTCTTTTTGGTGGTTATAATTGTTTCGTTTCCCCGGTCACTCTCTACGCCGGGTTAACAAATTCCCATCTTATTTCCTTCCCTTGTCTCTTTTATTTTCTTTCTATTTCTCTATTCCCGATTGACCATTAAATAAAACGTCTCAATTGATTGGAGATGTTGTCCGCTCTTTTCCTCGCCTTCGCGGCCCCCGCGTTGGTTCACGCTGTCGCTCCCGCTGAAGATGGCCTCATCCGCTTCCCCCTCAAGGTTTCCACCGGCGCGCCCGTCGTAAAAGGCGTGACCAAGCGCCAGAACGAAGTCGCCCTCGAGAGCCAGCAGAACGGCTTCTTCTACAGCATCGACGTCGAGCTCGGCACCCCGGGGCAGAAAGTCACCGTCAATCTGGACACGGGCTCCGCAGAGCTCTGGGTCAACCCCGTGTGCTCCAAGGCGCAGCAGCCCGCGTTTTGCCAATCTTTTGGTCACTTTGGCGAGAGTAGCACTTGGGTTAATCTCAACACTACTGGCGGTGTTGTCTACGGCACTGGGTATGCTTATTGGAACTATGGCTATGACCATGTTGTCGTTGGATGTGAGACTGGCATTCCTACCTGAGACATGGGGTTTTTTTTTGTGCTGACGGGATTTAGCTGCGAATATTCGTAACCAGGTTTTCGGTGTCGCGTACGATAGTTCTTTTACCAGCGTCGGCATCATGGGCGCTGCGCCTGACCTGAACGGTTGGGATGCGCCGTACCCTCTCGTGATTGACAGCATGGTCAAGCAGGGCCTTATCAAGAGTCGCGCATTGAGTCTCGACATTCGCACCCTCGATAGCGATCGCGGCGCCGTCATCTTTGGCGGTCTCGACACCAAGAAATACACCGGTCGTCTTGAGAAGCGCCCCATCATCCCCGCCGAGTCCTCCCCCGATGGTCTCACCCGGTAAGTCCCAGGCGCTCAATTGACCAGCGCGCCCGTCTAACAATCGCAGTTACTGGGTCCACCTCGACGGTATTAGCATCATCCAAGACGACGGCTCCGAAGACGCAATCTTCTCCCAGACAAACGGCCAGCCCGTCCTCCTCGACAGCGGATACACCGTCAGCGCCCTCCCCGGCGCCATCTTCAACAAGATCGTCGCAGCCTTCCCCACCGCCCAGCGAACCCCTGGCGCCTACGTCGACGTCGACTGCTCCGTCGCCGACCTCAAGGGCACCGTCGACTTCAAGTTCGGCAACACCGTCATCAAGGTCCCCTACGCCGACTTTATCTGGCACAACGACGACCGCTGTGTGCTTGGTGTCTTCCAGGACGATGAGTTCCCCGTCCTCGGCGACACTTTCCTCCGCGCTGCGTACGTCGTGTACGATTGGGATAACAGGAATGTCTGGCTCGCCAACAACGAGGACTGCGGTACTAACCTCGTCGCTATCGGGACTGGTCCCAATGCCGTGCCTGACTTGGTTGGCGAGTGCGGCTCTGACTCTACCACTACGTCTGGAGCTCCTACTTCCACCGAGACTGCTTCTGAGTCTGTGACCGAGTCTGTTTCTTCCGCTGAGACGACTGCCGACACTACCCTTTCCTTCTCTACTACTCGTTACTCCAACACTACTTTCACAACTTCCAAGCCTAATGCAACCTCTACTGGCGGATCTGGCAACACTTATGTTCTCCCTACTACTTCTGCTCCCTCTACAACCATCACTTCCACCGTCACTACCAGCAAGGTCTACACGGTCACTGCCTGCCCTCCCAGCGTCACCGACTGCCCCGTCGGCCATGTCACCACCGAGATCATCACCTCTCTCACAACATACTGCCCCGGCTCCGAGGCTACAGGCGTTGCTCCTCAACCCACCAAGGGACCCGTCAAATCGACCCTCACATCAACCCGCGTGTACACCATCACTTCCTGCCCCGGTTCAGGCTCCTGCAACAAGGGCGACGTCACTACCGAGATTGTTCACAACACCCAGATCATCAACCCCGAGCAACCCACCGGCGTGTTCACCATCCCTGAAGCTATCCAATGCGGCTTTGGAAACTTTGGCTGCAAGGAGGCTACCACCAAGGGCTACCGCACCGTCACCATCACATCGGTCGTCAAGGCGCCCAAGCCCACTCCTATCCCCGGCCACTGCACCACCTGCGGACCTCCTGGCTCCAACCATCACAACAACGGTACTTTCACAGGTCACTACACCAGGCCTGGTTATGAGCAACCTACCAAGGGCCACGCTACTCAGGACTACCCTGAGCCCACTGGCACCGCCTCCAAGCCCACCGGCGGCAACCCTCTCGAGGAGCTTCACACCTACCAGCCCACACACGTCTACGCGCAGCCCCCCAACACCGTCGCCACCGTCGTCAAGCCAACAGGCACACCCGCTGAGTCGACACCCTCTGAGCCAACGGGCACCAGCCCCGCGATCGTCAACGGCGCGAGCGCATGGAACGTCCCAGCGCTTGCGGCATTTATCGTGGGCGCATTTGTCGCAGCTCTGTAAAAAGGAGATCATGGATGAGAGGCATTTAATACTTATTTAATAAGGTGAAGCGTAGATACTTTTTGCGATGGTAGATATGGGATGATAATATTTCCCTTTTATTTTGTATCTGTCTGCTTCTAGAAGCGTATTATTCTTAGATTGGATATTTACATCGATTGGATGTATTTATACGACATTGACTTTTTATGACAGCCTTGATTGACTTGGTGATGTGATGTTTGGTGGGGTTTTTGAGACACCCTTTTGTGAGATGTAGCCTGTAGGTGATGCACTGGGACGAATTGATGCTGAATTGAAGATGTGACGTTAATTCGTGAACGACTCTTCCGAAACTGTCGGCTTGCATTCATCCGACCATGACAGTAGCGGTTATATCAATTGCCTAGGATGCGCATCCTTCATCGAACCATATTCTACTTTTATTTTCTCGTCTCGATGATCATAACCAACATTCACAAGATGGCAAGCCTGTTCACTAAAATCAGCATCGCAGCCATCGCCATTCTGGCAATCCTCTTCCAGATATACCTCAAAGAACCAATATGGCTTGGTTTCGGCATAAACAGAACCATCCAACCCCTCAGCGACTTCCCCTACCAATGCCGTAAAATCGTGCATCATCGGCTTGAAGCTTGCGAGGACATGTACTTCTCTCAATCTACGCGCCAATTGTTCCTCGCGTGCTCGGATCCATTTGCACGAAAGCAGTGGCAGCCAAAGTGTGTTTCTCCCAAATGTGTTTATGTTAGAAGTGTAATTAATTGTGCAGTGTTGGGTATCGCAATGTTTCGGGTCGATCGCAGCGCGACGCTATCGTTGCGCTCGATATCGACAAGCAAACTGATCACGGGTTTGAGTTCCGAGTGCTGAAAACACCCGATTTTGAGGGTACTACTAGTGATAGGTTCTCTCTGCTGGAATAAGCTTATAGCTAT
>JABEEJ010000778.1:0-20812 GCA_013363135.1 Fusarium brevicatenulatum
CCCTTAGAGTTATTGCTAAGTTATATATAGCAGCTAGAGTGTCAACAGGTAAAAGATCTAGTTAAAAATGATAAAGAAACTACTGTTACTGTATGTTATGGGCCTCATTAGTAATAATAATCAGGTCAGCAGCCCGTTAAGCAACTTGCCTTATATGAGCACGCCACGCAAAGCCAAGCAAGCTAAAAGATTTGAAATGAAAGCCGAACTCTCCACTGAGGCGTTAGCAGCAGCGGATCTGGCGGTGCTTACAGCACATGATCTCAGGACGTCAGCCGACTCAGCCACCATGATTACCTACGGACTTCGCATTCGAGTCCCAGTCGCAGTCCTACGGACTTGAGAGTGGATAGTATCCCGTGTATAACAGAGGTTCTAGTGCATTTCGCACGTTGCGGGTTCGCATTCGGGAATTTCGGGTCAGTCGATCTTCTGCGGCTCTCATATCCGACGATTCAAGGGATTTCTTACTTCTAACCATTAAGATATACTTTTTTCTTCAGATTTCGTCTGAGAGTCGCTGGTGGCTATGTTCGACTTCATGTTAATGTATTTGTGCTCGATCAGACATCATATTGCCAAGGCTCGCTTTCGCTTGAGTCTGGATCATGGTCGTACCCGCAATGAGTGTCAATGTCTTTTTCCCAGATATGAGAGACGTAATCTTTAGTATATAAGCTGAATCAAAATCTCCTACTTCAAATGGCTCCCCCATCCTCAACTTAATACAGAAACACTCAAACACCCGATTCTGACAGCCTGAAATCGCATCACTAAATCTTGTGTCATCAGCAATCATGACGCTCTGGACCAAAGCAATTCTCTGCCTGGCACTCTTCTCGCCTGTCATACATGCTAAAGCATCGTGCCCAAAGCCAATTAGCGGCATATTTAATATTGAGACCTTTAGCTTCGACTCTGGGGATATCATCAACTCTCTTAACATCAGCTATCAGACCCTCGGCCAGCTCAAAGCCAACCCAGATGGATCCAACAACGCCGTCGTTCTCCTCCATGGCACTACTGGTTCCAGCGCTCAATTCCTCGTCGAAGAGTTCGCTGGTGCTCTCTTCAACCCAGGCCAGCCTCTTGACGCCAACGAGTACTTCATCATCATGCGTGATGCCATCGGTCATGGCAACTCAAGCAAACCCAGCAACACTGGTCTCCGTGCTTCATTCCCAAAGTATCAGTATCCCGACATGATCCGTGCCGACCATCTTCTCTTGACCGAGCACTTCAAACTTAACAGGACGCGCTTGACGCTTGGTGTTTCCATGGGCGGGATGCATACTTGGATGATGGGTGGAGACTATCCGGGTTTTTCGGATGCCTTGATGCCTATTTCTTCTTCTCCAGTTGAGATAGCTGGAAATAATCGCCTGTTTCGGAAGTTCATCACTGAGCTTATCACCATCGATCCAGCGTGGAAAGGTGGCGATTATGACAAGCAGCCAGCTGCTGGTCTTGGCGGTGCACTGATGATTCAGCTTGTGCTTCTTTCATCACCTTCATATTGGCAGCGAGCATTCCCGACCCGTGAAGCCATGGATCAGTACGTCGATGAACAGATCATTCCTCGCCTTGAAGATTTCGATGCCAATGATCAACTCTATGCTTGGAACGCATCTCAAAGCTACAATCCCAAAGCAGGCCTCAAGAACATCAGAGTTCCTTTGACTGCTGTCAATACTGCCGATGACTTGCTGAACCCCATCGAACTCGGATTCTTGGAGGATGGTGTCACGAACGACATGATACCTGGGTTCGGCCGCGCAGTCACCATTCCTGCTAGCAATGAGACGACTGGTCACGATAGCTACATCATGGCTGATCTTTGGAAGAATGAACTCGAGAAGCTTCTGGCTCGGTCGAGCCTGTAACGAGTCTCGATTTGGCCATGGGACAATTGAAGGGAAGACCTGACGATGCAAGCGGTGTAGAGTCGGAGCCGATCTCCTTATGAATTTCTACAGTATTACCACGGTAGCTCCATAATATCGATGCGTCAGTGGTTCGAATTTTTGACGTCACGACGATGCGATGGATCAAACGTGCTGAGAATGAGATCATGACATCATGAAAGGACCTTGATGGAATCACTACCATAAATATCTTTTCTCTTCCCTACCCTCGATTTAAGCTCATTCCAATTTATATTATTACCTGCTATCAATCAAACTCCAATCAATTGCAAGGCTACAACCTCACAATATGTCTGATTCCAAGAAAGGCGGAGATCTCTTCGACATGGCCAAGGACGGCACATCCAGTAAGTCCCATCTCCCCAGTCGAATTCACTCACGATTCCAACGTCAACTGCAGTCCCTGGCGATGCCGGCAAGCAAAACACCATCAAGTCCGTGCCCAACCCTCATCAGCGCGACGGTGAGGCTGCAGGTGGTCTCGGCTCATCCGACCTAGCTGGTGCGGCAGACAACGCTGTCCTTTCGGCTTCAGAAGGTCGGGAATTTGGTGTTGGTGAGGGAATCAGCGCTACGGGCCATGATATCCCACAGTCTGTAACTGGAAAGCCTGGTGGTCGAGGAGGAACTCAAGGCAAGGAGGAGATCAGAAGAGACACGGGCGCTTTTGCGAATAGGGAGAATTAATGACATACAAAAGCTATTCATAGAGCTATCTTTGCGAGCTAGTGATTCATATAAATTGTTGTTTTTGTTTCTGGCCCGGTCAGACGACTGTAGTTCATTTCTCAGTGAAATCTTGGCTCCCCATGATCTACTTAGTAGCAATGGCAACATGAGCCTGGAACATGATCTTATTCTTCCCATCCTCAAGCTTCTCATACCCTTCTGTCTGAGTCAGCGCCTCCATGACTGCATCAACAGCTGCATCCCAGTTCTCCTCATCCGACTCAAGCCACCCCGCCTTGGAAGTCCCTCCAATAAAGCTCCATATCATTGTCGCAAAACGCTTAAGATCCCCGATAGTAACATGAACATCCTTCTGCATGAATTTCACTTTCTCTGGATTAAAGCCCCCTTTGATGATGACTTCCCGCAGAAGTTCTTTGTCTTCCCATTTATCCAGCCCTTCTCGTGGAAGAGGCGTACCAGCGGGTCGAGTCTTTTTCGCTGCTGCATGAATCGCGGGTATAGTTGGCGTGTGAGCCCACGAGTTGAGAATGGCAACACCGCCGGGTTTCAAGGTTCGGTGCATCTCTTTGATAGCGTCTACGCCGTCGTTTTCAAGAACGAATAGCAGCGCATTGCCAATGCAGTGAGTAAACGTCTCATTAGGGAAATCGAGTTTCGACGCGTCCATCTTGAGAGCTTCGGCAGGCCATTTATTCGCAGCCATGTTTTGGCGGTATAATTTCAAGACGTCCTCGTTAATGTCGGTGCCTTTGATGACAATATTTTCTCGCTTCAGACTCATGATGGCTTCGGTACCGGCTCCAAGACCGCAACCAACATCGTGAAAGATGACTTCGGTACCGGCTCCAAGACCGCAACCAACATCGTGAAAGATGACTTCGGAGTGACCGAAGGGCTCAGTGCAGGATAGAGACGCAGCGGCAAGACGTTCCATGCCATCACTGACGATCTCACCATAGAGCTCTGGTGTAGGCGTCAAGGCCTGCTTGGGCGAGAAAGTTCGGTCGGACTCTGGGGCATTCATGATGTGGCTGATGGGAGTGGTAACGAGTTCTGGGATGAGTATGTTTCTATTGTCAGTAGAGTCAAGTACACAATCTATAGGTAGTAAAGCTTCTAATAAATAACAATATCCAATGTGTCCGCGATGTATCCGCTTACGACCTTGCAGAATCGCATAAGTTTCCGATATCCAAGCATCTGAGTAAGCAATCTTACTACTTCATCTCCATAAGATGTACGGCCTGATCCTAGCTGTTGCAATCTCGTTTTACATAAAGATAAGTAAGTCCCTTCCATATAAGCCCTAGCTTCAGTTCAAACACATGCTCGATAAGCAGCGTAAATGTTAAGGAATGATCATGGTCTGTACTGCTCTAACAGAAATATTCATCCAAGGCCTGATACATTCAGCACGCAACATGGTCATTGGTTATGAACTACAAGGAGAACGTCCGATTGTTGCCGTTCATCATAGAAGGCCCAGGAGCCAAAAACGTTGTCAGAATCTTGCCGACAAAGATAAGTTAACTGATGAATTGTATGAGCCAGAATCACCGTGCAATTTACCGCTCCAATTCCATAAGTCTTTTTATCCTCTATGTTCATCATGTAATAATAAGGTTGTTTTTCGGTTACCTACCCTGTTGACGAATCCGCTGTAAAATGACCCCTCTCTGAAGGGAATTGAGGCCAGATGGATAAATGATTCTCAGCTTAAGATGTCCTTCACACTCAGAGTCAATAGGGTCTAGTGCTCACGCGATTACCCCAGGTTCCCCTCATGTCGAATCTGGATTTTGCTCACGAGGATGTAAGCGGGAATAATAGCGAGAATATGACGTAGTGGGGTTTTCCGCCAAGCACGCGTGACAGATCAAACAACAATGAAAGGGCGGGCGTAAAAGTGGCAGTATTCCCGGTGACGTCGTCTCTTTCACGATGCCCTCAATTATTTCTCCAATGAGTTACTGTATGTGCGTTGGGTGATTGTCGGTGCGGCTGGAGGGTGCAGCCACTTTATACCCATAAGCTTAATTTAAGGTTACTGTGCAAAGGGTCTGATACAATTCGGCTGCCTGATCTTTTGACAGGAGACAATGCAAGATCAAGTATTACAATAGTATACGTGGTATTAATACCCTGGTGACGATCGTGAATGCCTGAGAGTATCGTGTTGACAATCTGGGGGTCATGGATCAGCGACAATCTGGGGATGATGATCGTGGAGCATTGAGCATTGATGGAGTGAGCGTTTGTCCAATGAAGTGACCCAACACCAAAGAGTCAGATGACAGCCGCGATCAACGCCCGTTATTGAGCACTAATGAATTGAAATGTGTTGATCAAGCGTTATTCATTCCATCTCCGCATTTTCAACAAACGATAGAACCAGTCTAAAACCCCGCCATCTCAACCAACGCTCTCCCTCTCACCAACATCGGTCCCGAAGAAACAAACCTCGCACAAGCCAAGACCCAAACAAGTCCGATCGTTCCGTTTAGGCACCCTTATTCCACCGTCGCACCAACACTCTCAAAACGGCAAAAACGAGCGTCGATGGTCTCATCCTCTTTGATTACAGTTTAGCGCCATGTCTCGGTGATGTTACACTGCACATATTGTAACCAAGAGCAAGTTTCTTCCTAACGGCAGATTCATCAAACTTTTCATGCTACGAGCTTCTAGACTTGAGGGATATTTTCATTCTCAGACCATAAAGCAATAAATTATTCAGAATGGCTGCAAATTGGGAGCACTAGCACGGAGTTCTGTATTTTTTATTTGGATGCCTGGAGGATAACTCCACTTGGAAGGGCAAGAATATGGATGCCTTGGCAAGCGTCTCCACTACGTCATATGTGCCGCTTATCCGATGACGTTTAGGCAGCCGAATTAATCGGTACGTATCGTCAAAGATGCCCCAGACCCCAAATTTCAAGGTGCTCAGCGGCTTTTTGCTAGCGCGTGGAGACGTCGAGATGATTCGTTGTAGCGGAGAGAGCTTCTCCAATTTTCGTGAGGGATCTCCATGGGGAAAAAGAGGAGGTGAGCTTGAGATCGTTGCCGTTGATACTGCTCTCATACCAGGCACTCCAAGACATTGGCAATCATTCTTCAGTGTTGGTATCAATCATGTTTGTGAGATGAGATACGGATACTGTGCAGGATGGAATCACCCACAGATGGAAAGTTACCCTGTCAACTCCCGTGTTCACCATCGGAGCATTCAGTGTAACCCCATACAAGAGAATAAAGACAAGAGCCCCCTGGTTCATTCCGAGACAATGACCTTAACGTTTCCACAATTTCTCAAGTGCCATCTCCAAATTCTGGTGGTCAGATATATCCAAAGGTGCATGTGGTGGATACGCTTAAACGCCCGCCCACCATCCCTCCTCATCCTTAGACTGGCTCACAAGATGGGGATGAGCCGGGGATGAGCGATGATCCTATCCAAACTCATCCGCCCCAGGTCTCACCCGCATTGCATTCTCAATTGCCAAGTTATTTAACACTACCCTTGGCCTCTCTGGCTTTTCTTTTCTTGGCTCCTCAGTCCTTCACACTCTTCTTCCATCTTTAATCATCAAGACTCATAAGCTACAATGGATAACAAGGAATTGGGCCCTGATGTCCCTGAGGCATCTCACAATGAGAAGAATGGTCTTGGCAATGTACCGCCTGCTACTACAGCAGGTCGTCGTGGCTCGACTGCCTTGAACATCGTTGAGAATCCACTCAAGGTACGCTTGGCGATCTCTTGGCTCATCGCCGAGCCTTCTTAGCCAAATCGCCAAGAAACTCGGCGATGACACCCAACTCAATTGATCTTATCACTTCAATTGGCATATACACTTTTATCTTCAATTACTGACACTAAGTTTTACAGCGCGTCACGCCTGAACAAGCAGCCCACGATGCGCGTGTCTTCGCCGAAACGCACGGCATGTCCGAACACGCAGAGCTCTTCTCCCGCGCCGCCCTCGTCGCCCGTGACCAAGAGCAGTTCAACATGGTCAAGGAGCTCAAGGAAGATGAGCGTCAGGCCCTCGAGTACGAGCGCGATCATAAATGGCACGGCCCAAAGATGCTCTGGTACTCTATCTCTCTGTGCGCCATTGGCGCTGCGACCCAGGGTTGGGATCAGACTGGTTCCAACGGTGCCAACTTGTCGTTTCCTCAGGAATTCGGGCTTGATGAAGAGAACAGTGTTCGTGATCAGTGGATTGTTGGACTGGTCAACTCGATTATCTTTCTGACTGCTGGTTTGATGTAAGTCTATCAGTCCGAGTGAGTTTGTTAGAGCAATGCTAACGAGGACAGTGGCGCTTTCATCGTTGATCCGCTGAACCACTACTTCGGTCGTCGCGGTGAAATCTTCATCACGGCCTGCTGTCTCACCGCAACCCCCATCGCCTCCGGCTTCACCCACTCCTGGCAAGAGCTCTTCGCCGTGCGCTTCGTGATGGGCATCGGCATCGGCGCCAAAAACGCCACCGTCCCCATCTACTCGGCCGAGATGGCGCCCGCCCGCGTCCGCGGCGCCCTCGTCATGTTCTGGCAGCTCTGGGTCGTCGTCGGCATCTTCCTCGGCTTCTGCGCCAACGTCATCGTCAAGGACACCGGCAGGATCTCCTGGCGCCTGCAGCTCGGCTCCGCCTTCATCCCCTCGTTCCTCCTGGGTATCGGTATCTTTTTCTGCCCCGAGTCGCCCCGTTGGTTGATGAAGCATGGGAAGCATGCCAAGGGGTTTAGATCGATGCAGAGGCTCAGGGCGCATGATATCATTGCTGCCAGGGACTTTTACTACTCGTGGATTATCTATGAGGAGGAGTTGACTGTTGCGAGGGGTGCGGGCTATTTCCAGCGTTTGTGGGATTGCTTTGCTGTGCCTCGCATTAGGCGCGCGAACTATGGTGCTTCTACTGTCATGATTGCGCAGCAGATGTGCGGTATTAACAGTAAGTCATATTATCTCTATGCTGCTCCAATCACTAACAATGTCAGTCATTTCGTTCTACAGCTCCACCATCTTCCGAAACGCTGGCTATACCGCTGTTCAGGCCTTGTATGCTTCTCTGGGATACGGTGCTATTCAGGTCATTGCTACCATTCCCACCTTGTTCCTCATTGACACCAAGGGACGACGAACTCTTTGTCTTATCGTGAGTCACCACTATTCAATTGTATACACATCTTCTAACATGATCTAGACCTTCCCCTTCATGTGTGTCTTCTTGTTAGCCGCCGGTCTGTCTCTCCTCAATCATAGCGGTAGCCGTGGCGCCCAGATTGGACCCGTCGTTCTGTAAGTTCTTAGCCCGTCAATCCGAAGTTCAACTGCTAATCTGTTAGCTTCGTGTACCTCTTCACCATCGCCTACTCCCTTGGAGAAGGTCCTGTTGCTTTCCAATACTCTGCCGAAGTATTCCCCACCATCCAGCGTGAGCAGGGTATGGCCTGGGCTGTCTGCATCAACAACACCTTTGGTAAGTCCCCAGAGTCTGATCAATTGACCATCACTAACATGTCAACAGCTGGTGTCCTCGGTCTTACATTCCCTCGAATGACCAATGCTATGACTCCCACTGGAGCTTGTACGTTTTCACTCTTTCTTAGCATTGGAGATTGACTAACATAATCCAGTCGGTTTCTACGCCGGACTCAATCTGATTGCCTGGGGCATGATCTTCTGCTTCGTCCGTGAGACCAAGCAACTCACCCTCGAGGAACTTGACCGTAAGTCAGCCGCCTCCTGTATGATCGGTATCTTACTAATACCATGGCAGAGGTCTTTTCTGTTCCTACCAAGCAGTTCATCTCTTACGAGACACGCGTTTGGCTTCCATACTTTTTCAAGCGACACATCCTCCGCAAGAAGGATGTTGTCAAGCCCCCGCCCATCATTGAGCGTGCCGAACTGACCTTCAACTCCGATTAAATGTGTCTATAAGTACACCATGCCGTAACGTTGGGTCTGGATAGTTAGGTGCTGGTGCTGGAATGATATGTCTCATGACCTATGTTGGTCATTTGGCCAGCAGGTTTCACGATTGGTATTTTATGAGGTTCGTGGAGTACATATAGTCGAATGGTATACCCTTGATACATCTGTTGTCTTTGATACGCTTTTATCCTTCTCTGGTGTTAATTTGCCTTGTTGCAAGTCGAACTATTGCCTAACCATGCGATGCCAAGATAGCCTCGAGAGTAGTCAACCGTGACTTTATTGCTGCTCACGGCTTGCATCCCGGAATAATTTATGAGGCCAAAGCAACTTAAACGTAGCAGCTGAAGTGCCGTACATTGCACCCAGATACCTCAGCGACAACCAAAAGGCGAAGACGTTGTAATGTGGACTTCTATTAAGGCCTAGTCGCGAATGCATCTACACCGAGCGAATGGTAGAAGGCGCATGGACTTGCGATGTCACATACAATAGGATGCAGTGCCTGTGAACCTCGAAAACGAGCTTCCCTGGCCAGAAGATTCTTTTGTATTCATGTAGAGAAGCATGAATAGATCAACACATAAATTAACAACTAACACGCTATCTTGCCAACTCCTAATAACTGAATAATTTGCTCTAAGACTCAGTAGACATAGACAAACTCATCGTTCTTGGAATCAGTGAGATCCATGAAGGCATTCTGTCCCAGACCATCCTCATCATTGTCGTGGGCATTCGCGACATAGTGATGCTCCATACTCAAGTCCCTGATCTTGGCAGGCTTGCCGTTCTTGACTCTCTTCCTCTCCTGCATCTTATTCAAGAACATAAGATTGACCAACTGCAAGAGAATAACACCGATCAAAGCACCAGTAATACCCATAGTCTTGGTAAGGCCAGGCTTATAGTACGGCGCATCCTTGGAGCTGAAGAGCAAAGGCCCGATGATGTTACCAGCTGAAACACCAATGTTGTACAACGACATGATGACCGACTTCTTGGTCGTGCCGGCAATGTTGGAGATCATCCACGACACGATGAGGGGATTGCCGCCGAAGAGGAAAGCGAGCATGTAGTATGCTGCGAGGAGAGGAGCGACGTGATCGCGGTTGAGTTGGTGAAGCATGACTGCTCCTGCGAGGACGGGGAGCATGACGGCGATGAGGAAGGCGGACTTGACGCGGAATCGGTGTGCGAGATATGAAGCGGGGAAGATGACGAGGAGTTGCACGGCGCCGAAGGGAATGTTGAGAAGCGATGTAACGCCCTTATCGAAGCCGAAGCCACCAACGATGATAGGGCCAAAAGTGTTGGTGACAGCGGCAGTGACATTGAGACACAAAGCCATGCTGATGAAGAGCCAAGTCTTGGGTTCAATGAGGGCCTCGAAAGCTTGCTTCCAGATAAAGTTGCGACTTCCAGTACCGGTCTGATTGGCACGCAGACGCTCAATAGTTTGAAGCTTCTCGTGCTCGGTCAAGAAGCGCGCAGAAGGAATGTCATTGTCGAGAACCCAGTAGACAACCGGTGCAGTAAGAACGGTGATGAGGCCAGCAAAGAGGAACAGAATGCGCCACGATGCAAGCGAGCCGTTAATTTGCCCCAGACCAAACGAAAGCGCAGCAGCAAACATATTCGCAAGACCGTTAGTTCCATACCAACAAGCAACCCGCATCGGCTGCTCAGCACGTCTATACCACTGCGACGTAATGACCGAAAACAGCGGCAAGCACGCAGCCTCAAACAAACCCAGCAAGAAACGCGTCGCAAGAAGGCCCTGGTAGGTAGTACAAGCAGCCATGCAGGTCTGCGCAGCACCCCAGCCAAACACAAGACTCGCCATAAAAATGCGATGAGGAATCTTGACCATCAGCCATGAAGAGAAAGGCAGCCATACGAGTTGTGCGATGGGCGCCATGGAGGAGACCATTGAGTATTCGTTTCCGCTGAGGTTGGTGTCTTCGCGCATGCCCCATACTGCGCCGTAGCCGAGGACGGATTTGTCGAGGATTTGGAGGAAATACACCCAGACGAGGATGGAGAGAACGTGTTTGTCGGTCTTTCGGCGGAGGCGTTTGTTCTAAGTGAGAGTTAGTTGGTTGCAGGGTGAGAGCAGCGAGAAAGGTAACACACGTCTTCTTCGGTGACTTCAATGTGCTGAGCACCGATCATCTGAGCGACAGCATCGCCATTCTGAGGATGAAGATCCGGCTTCGCGATCTGAGACTCTACGTCTTCGGCGTGTTGTTGACAGGGAGTATCGTCGCCCTTGAAAGTAGACATTGTGATTGAACTCCGCTAATGGTAGTGATGAATGGAGGAGGGATGCAGATCTCAAAGTGAGAAGAAACAACGACCTTCTTATCCTTTTAGCTACTTTCACCGGTCGACGGGAAGACCGTTAGTCTCAATGACATAAAGTTTAGAGGCTTGGGTTTCCCCCCACGCGAGGTAGAAGCGAGTCTGGGGAAGAGCGAGAATCTGGGGGATTTGTGGACGGTAGCGGGGTTTGTGACACGAGCGGTGAAATTCCATGGTAGATCGTTACTCCTCAAGGGCAGGCAATGGCGAGTCATGGTCGAAACCTTGCTTGTTCGTGTGGTTTGTATTGCCGAAGCTTAGCGGAATTTGGTGGTTTTGGCTCTGAGGATCAACGTCATTATTGGCACGTGGGGGTTGACGATGCGGAGAAAGATATGGGGAATGTGGCCGGAAGTGTACCGCGGTGTGGTTGACTGTCAACCTGAGTGAACGTGAATGTGCATCGCAAGGAGATTTTGTGTGGGGGGGAGATCTGAGCTGTTTGCATCTGATCTCGTTCGGCAATTGGGTATAGATCGCGGAATTGTTCAGAATTGGATCTTATATGGCAGTGTTGACGATGTTTGCGACAGACATAGGCGTGTTGAATTGATGCCCTGTCGAGCACTGCCGCTTGAGCGGAATTAGCGCCACTTCGCTGGAAACGCCCTGAAAACCGTTCACTGCACCGCTACAGCCACGCTTCTGAAGAAGTGCCTGGCAATTGACCTCACCCCTCGGCAATTGACGTGGGGGTCTCGTTCAAAAGCCGCTCCTCATCTTCAGCTGCTTCACCTTGTGATATTCTCCTCGTACGATCTAGACCGCGTTGTTATCTGAGATCTTTCGTTGCTCTTCACTGTAACCATTCGGATCTGAGCCTGAGAGCTTTGACCCGCTTTTAGCCTGGTTGACTGTCGACCCGGCATGGCGCATGTCTCAGATTTCACCTCTAAAGCCTCATGATTCCTGCTCTAGCCATGGAGATGCGCATAATTGCGGCTTATCAGAGAGGTACCTGTTTAGTTCAGGTTTAGGTGGCCTTGCCGCTGTCCATCCTCTGCATACGTTGAAGGTAGCGAAAGAGATCAATTGCATGTGAAAACTTCAAGAGGTATGTTACGTTGGGGGCACGCGTCGTCTCAACAAGTAGTTCAATCGTGGATCCTGGAAGAATCGAACGATCTGGAAAATCTGGGTACAGATGAAGATACTTGACGTGATTGCGTGAGTTGTTAGGTGCGGCACACAGTCTACCCGAGAAACTGTCGCAATCGAAGACTTTCATTGCGCATGAAACTTCTCATTTCTGGTCCATATACAGACTCTACCCTCGTTTCTTTGTCGACAATACTACCTGTTCAATAAGGAAATGGATGGAAGGTGTATGTGAATTTACGGACTGTACAGGGTAAGGAAATACGAAGTCAGAATTATGGTTGTTGATGTCACTTTCTTGACTGCGAGTTATTGCAGGTTGTTGAAGTTGAGCATAGGCTGTGAGAATAATTCAATCATAGTTAAGATGATAAATTCGCAGTAAGCCCATAAGTTCATGAATGCTACTCTTTGAGAGCGGCATGATTGTTTGGCTTGAAGGCAGTAACTCAACAGACAATTCACATAAAACAAATGTGAGCTCGAAAACATGCCATGAGACAATTCCACTAGCTAAATCCATCGACAGAATATGAAGTAAATGTTGATCTTGAGTTTCTAGGGATGTCATTTCGTATCAAACTGATGTTTAACTTTGACAGCATTGAGTGATCAGGCTGGTGGAGCAAATACAGGTTAGGGATCAACCAGGCATCAGCAAGAACAGGACAATCATGATTGGATGTAAGGTCGTTCACATTCGTTCAGCTCCTCATTCACATACCGCATGGCCTAGCAGGAATACTGGAACTGAGTCGGCTTACCCCCACGCTCCAAGGCCAAGAGCTCAGCGGCTCCGACCCAAATCTCAGCTAACCTCAAAATGACGACGGACCGACGGCATTAAACCGTACCTGCGCCCGTACAGTAACCCCCCACGCTTCTGATCGAAGCTCACTGTCTCCCCCCGTGTTTATTGTCCGACATGCAAATCTGCACAGAATGCCATTGAAGGAGGAGTACCCCAGAATCTTCCCCGCAAACGATCATCGTTTAGACACGGATAGAATGCCGACAGCAGAGTCGGGCCGACGTGGGGGTCACACGAGATGACAAGTTACTGACTTGGTGAGTTTCTGGGGGGATGTAATAGTGGTTCGTCGTCTAAGTCCAGGTTGTAGTTCTTGGACCGTCAATTGATGAGGAGTGACACAGGCTACATCACATATTGTCTTGAATCACCTACAATCATGAAGAACATCTTGGAATCTCTGTTTTCATTGAAGGGCCGTAAGGCTGTTGTCACTGGCGGGACCAGAGGTATCGGTCAGGCGATGGCCCTATCACTTGCAGAAGCAGGCGCAGATATCATCCTCGTGCAGGTAAGTCTTCCGTGTTGTTGTTGTAACCCGCTAGACTGTCTGACACTATCAAGAGAGACGAAAGAAACACCGAGACCAAGACATTGATTGAAAAGCTTGGACGACAAGCTTTCATATATACCGCAGACCTCAGCGATCAAGAGCAAGTCGAGAATCTCAGTAAACGCATCCTCGCCGACGGTCATGGCATTAGCATCCTAATTACCTGCGCCGGAATCCAACGACGACATCCCGCCCATCAGTTCCCCATGAGCGACTGGGATGAAGTCCTCCAAGTCAACCTCCGCACAGTCTGGACCCTATGCCGCGATCTAGGCTCATACATGCTAACACGCACCCCCGAGGCCAGCGGCCATCGCGGAAGCATCATCAACGTCGCATCCCTCGTAAGCTTCCAAGGCGGTCTCACGGTCCCCGCGTACGCAGCAGCGAAAGGCGGGATTGCACAGCTTACAAAGGCGTTGAGTAACGAGTGGGCGAGTCAGGGTGTTAATGTGAATGCTGTTGCGCCGGGATATGTTGCTACGGATATGAATGAGGCGCTGATTAATGATGAGAAGAGGGCGGAGAGTATCTTGTCGAGGATTCCGGCGGGGAGATGGGGATGTCCTGAGGATTTCAAGGGGGTTACGGTGTTTTTGGCGGGGAGGGGGAGTTTGTATGTTTCTGGGGAGTTGGTTACTGTTGATGGTGGATGGATGGGACGATAGAATCCAGAAGTTAGAATTTACTGTGCACTCTATGCCCTTCAAGAAGTCAATCAATCACTACTGACATGTTTCTGCATCTCTTTCCAATTTATCCTTGCGCAGTGAAACCTAAAGCTCTAAGAGAAAGGCTCCGGATTCATCCACATCACTTCATGGCTGGAGAGAACGGGGGGCCTCTTGTGACTGACTAGGGAGAGAACAAAGTTTTCATGCGTAACGAAGCTATGCCAACGTGACCAACTAACAATGGTGGAAAAACACGGCTTCCTCCGAGGCACAGCATGGAAATAAACCCTGCATCGTGCGGCTCGCTACCCCAGATTTACGTAGTTCTTTAGTTCGTGGGGGGCACAGAACCTGTTTCTGCGCGTGGGGGTTCCGGGATCAAACCTGACGATGTCGTGTTAGCCGGCGGGGAAGCCGAGTCATGACGGTTTAAAAAGTCGGGGAAATTCGTGTCTGGCCAAGTCTCACTCATCAGCAACAATGGCCAAGATCACTTCTGTCAATTATTACCGTGTTAAGCCGCGATGGCTGATGGTTAAGGTTGTTGATGAGAATGGGCAGTATGGATGGGGTGAGGCTACGTTGGAGGGGCATGATCTTGCTGTCGAGGGATGTTTGGATGAGATGATTCCACGGATCATTGGACAGGAAGCAAAGTAAGCATCTGTATCCTGGAGAGGTTTGGTGAACAGCTATTGATGGACATGGCAGTGATATCGAAAATATCTGGCAAACCTTCTGGCGTCATGGTTTCTACCGTGGTGGACCAGTCTTCATGTCTGCCATCTCAGGCATTGACATCGCATTATGGGATTTAAAAGGTGATTGTAGACACCGTGCTATTGACAGACTGAAGCTAACAAGAATAGGTCGCAATTTGAAGGTACCTATCTACGAGCTTCTCGGTGGTAAGGTCCGCAACAAAGTCCAAGTCTACTGCTGGATCGGCGGTGATAGACCATCAGATATCGAAGCAGCTGCGTACGTACCACTACCTACACTAGTCTCAGCCTATGCTAAGAACGCGCAGAAAGAAGCGCCTTGAGCAAGGCCTCACATGCGTCAAGATGAACGCCACCGAAGATCTAGGCTGGATTGACTCCCCGTCCGCCCTCGACAGCACCGTCGAACGACTCAAACAGGTAAAGGCATTAGGTCTCGACGCTGGTCTTGACTTTCACGGAAGGTGTCATAAAGCAATGGCGAAGCAACTCGCACGAGCTCTTGAACCTCACAGACCTCTGTTCATCGAAGAGCCTATTCTCGTGGAGCATCCTGAGGCTATCAAGAAGCTATCTGACCAGACTGTTATCCCGATTGCCTTCGGTGAGCGATTGTATACACGCTGGGATATTAAACGCTTCCTGGAAGATTCAAGCGTGGATATTCTGCAACCTGACATCGCGCACGCAGGCGGTATTTCTGAAACGAAGCGTATAGCTACCATGGCTGAAGCTTACGATGTCGCCATTGCACCTCACTGTCCGCTTGGGCCTGTTGCGTTCGCTGCTTCTGTTCAAGTGGCGCTGTCATCACCGAACTTTGCTATTTTGGAGATGAGCTTGGGGATGCATTATAATACTGAGGCTGGAGACATTGATCTCTTGACGTATCTCAAGAACCCTAGTGTTTTTGATCTAGAAGGTGGTCACGTCAAGGCCCCTACGGGGTATGGGCTGGGAATTGAGATTGATGAAGAGATGGTGGCTAGGATTGCAAAAGAGACGGAACCATGGCAGTGTAAGACGTTCCATGGTCCGGATGGCAGTATTAGAGAGTGGTGAGGCAATAGTGCATATAGCAGTTTAAGACATCATTCTAATCCGAAGTGCTCGTTTCACCCTGTGATCAATCCCTTCGGTCGCAACATGCCATTGGTATCCAAGGCCTAGTGTTATTCCCTGACATCCCACGAAAGCACATGAAATCTGGGGTAAGCAACCTCCGGGACATGCTCGGCAATTCAGGTCGGGATGCTGAACCCCCACGCTCTTGGCGATGGAGGCCCCGGAAACCCTGAGTGAGGGGTCAAACTTAGACGGAAAAGCATTCGCGAATCCCATGAGATTTCCTTATTTTTACTTCTCTGAACCTGCTTTTTTGTATTACCCCGCGTTTAAAACGACTTGTCGAGATGAGTGACAAAACCTTGGAAGTATTGGTCTACGGCCTTGGAGCGTAGGTTCACTCTGACCGTGATCAGATCATGACTGACATTTATCGAGGATCGGCTCGTTTTATGCTTTCATTCTGAGCCGAAGTGAACATGTTCACCTAACCGTCGTCGCCCGATCGAACTTCGAAGCCGTTTTGGCGAATGGTATCTCAATTGACAGCCAGAACCATGGAAAACACCACGTGAAACCTCACAAGGGTATGTGCCGCCCAACACAACATCCCCATGAACTTACTCTCATCAAAGTCTTAGTCTTTCGAACCGTCGCTGAAGCGAATCAAAAGTTCGACTTCATCATCTGCACAAACAAAGCAGTCGACCAGCTCAGCACTGCTGCTGACATTGCTCCCGGCGTTGGCGATAACACCTCGATTGTCATTATTCAGAACGGTGTTGGCAATGAGGATGCGTTCAGTGAAAAGTTCCCGAGTGCAACCATCATCTCATGCGTGGTATGTGTATTTGTTTGACATGTCATCTCATTACTAATGACTGTAGACTTGGGTGGGCGCAAGGCAACCAGAGCCTGGTTTCATAAATCATACGACTTCCGAGGATATGCAAGTTGGGTTGTATCCGAACAAAGCGGGCGACGCATCACAAGATACCCAACGCCTCGCTCAGTTCGAATCCCTTCTGTCGATAGGCAAGACCATCTTCCAAATCGTTCCCAACATCCAAGTGCAGCGATGGGAGAAGGTCGTTTGGAACGCAGCGTGGAATTCGCTCACTGCTCTTACACTTATGGACACGCATGCATGGCTCAGGTCATCAGACCTGTCGACTCCCATGACAAGAAAACTGATGAAGGAAGTCATTGATGTTGCGAACGCGCTTGGTGTTCCTTTGGGGTACGAACTGATTGATAGGCTTCTGGAGAAGATCTTGGCGATGCCACCTATTGGGAGCAGTATGAGGACGGATTACGAGAATGGTAAGCCGATGGAGGTTGAGGTCATTTTGGGGTATCCTGTCAGGAAGGGGAGAGAGCTTGGTATTGATATTGCGACGATTGAGACTCTGTACACGATCTTGTTGGCCATTAACAAGCGGCTTATAAGCGCGCAGAGCAAGTGAGGGTAGTCTTTTACAAGAGCATCAAGATAGTCCCTAGAATGATGAATACTTCTCGCACCTTTGATACTTTGCATAGATAGACCCGGGGTATTCGTGATGCCGCTTCCCCTCACATGCCTTTGCACCGCCATATCACGACATCATCAGCTCATCGGCAAATGACGGCAAAGCTTAAATCCACACTGCAACCCCATTTCCCCTCAGATCGTGGGATGTTCTCTTAGTGCCGATTGATGACTCGAGAGAATTCCCCTTTGGGCCATCCTCGCACCGTATCCATGTCGTCGGGCTCCATCTGGGAACCCCCACGCCCTTCTCCTCTCGGGCTTGACTCCGAACCGACAAGTTCGCGGGGTCGCGTGGTCCTATTTGGTGGCGGAATGGCTTATGACCTCCATTTAATGGAATTATCCGCCGGGTCAGACTTTGCTCATTTTCTACTCTGTTTTCCGTGTTTTTGCTACGCTTTTGTTTGTCGTGAAAATGTCAGATTGCAGTGCTCGTCGATCGTCGAAAATGCCCCATCCTAATGATCTCCATCGCTCCACTCAATCAGCCTCAGCACCACCTGGAGACGCAGCGCAATTACCGCAGGGACAATGTCGTTATATCCTCACAATACCGGAACTAAAAGGCCATCGCTGCGGATGCATGGGCTTTCACCACAACACATCCCTCCCCGGCGCGACATGTTACTGCGGCCATTTCTCATGCTTTCATTCATCAACATCGCTAAAAACAAGCGAGGACATCACAGCGCTCAAGAAACGAGTACGAGAGCTTGAGGCACAACTACAGCAAAAAGGGAGCTACCAATTGGAGAATCTCGTCGGTCGCATTAGTGATTTGGAAGAGACGGTGGAAGGGAATCAAGAGGAGGCGGCAAATCAGCTGAAAGCTTCGTATCAGAATAGTTCGGCTGCTTGGCAGGTGATAGAAGCATTGCAGGAGCGGATTAAAAGTTTGGAGAATTATTGTCAACTATATTGTGAGCAAATGATTGCGACGAGGAAAGAAGTCAAGGAACTGTATAATCGACAACTGGAGATGATGGACGGCGAGGAGAGTTTGGAAGAGAGGATAAAGACGCTGGAAGACCCGGGGAACTTACTACCTTTATTCCAAACGGGACAGGCCGGTTCTGTGACTATGGATACGAGGTAGACATTAAATACGTGGTATTGAAACAGAAAGGAGAGATTGATAAGCAGTCAATTCATAGGCGATAATAATACTAATTCTTATACTAAGGTACACTTCAAGGGCAAACTTCCTATCACCTACACAGGAATCTGTTTCGAGTCGCTCTTGGACCAACTAGAATCAGTACCTCGTTTGCCTCGCTTGACTAGCTAGAAAACTATAACTATTGGGCTGCTCCCTACCCCTGATATGAGTGAGTCCAATGGTGTAATCCAGTGATTACTTTTATAAGCTACATAGTCCTTCCTAATCTAAGAGATACTACTCCAGAGAAGACATCTTCTCAATCAATATCTTTTATTATCTACTAATTCAGTTCTTATTCAACTGCGTAATAATACTCGTTCTAACAAGAACCTTTTTCCTACAATGTATCAACAAATAAAACTCAGCAGCGCTTGTACATACATGCTAGCATAATCCATTTCCCTTATTTAACTAGCCTTTCTAAAAGACATCAGGTCTCTATTTGTACTCTGACTAAATAAAGGGTTTATTTGAGGCTATCATATATCCATAGGCGCTACTGGATTCAATCAGTTAAAGATGTATTTGCGTATCCCCCAAATGTCATAGGCGCTGGTATCCAATGATGTCGTGGATTCTCCCGATGTCGGGTTGAGGGGCTGAGCGGCCGGGGTATGCCTAAGCCATAAGCTGGTAAGTCTTGAAAATACCTATATATCCTGGAAGTACTAACATCTTGTTATGAGATATGGTTGCGGTCTTGAAAGGATGAAGATTATTTTATGTTATAGTGGCTAATGGTTCTTTGGGCTGTTGCTAAAGAGGTTCACGTCGTGCAGCGCACAAGAGTGGCTCTTATACTTATCGAACTCGTCTCATGTAGGGGTCACTGAAATGCGCAGACCTCCGAAAGGAATGCACTTATTTTTGGTCTGGCAATCTGTGTTCATGTGAGACGCCATGCATGAATTAGCTTCCTTACCCTTGTCTCCAAGGTCATACTGACCTACCATTGGGGAATGGAATACCTGGACTGACAAGATTGAGGCCCCCAAGAGAGAGAGAGGGGGTTTCCAAAGCTCGTGCGAGTGAAGGTCGGTATGTTGGACAAGATGGAGCGGGATAAACTTTGATAGGCCACGTCACAACAAGTGTAGGTTGCATTTCCCACTTCTGTTACAGTCCAGCATTTACCTGGTATTGCCTAGACTACCCCCAATCAGCTCGAGTACACCAAACTCGGGTCAGCTGGCTACGTTACCAACCCATAATTGGCTGTCTAATACCGATGCGTCAATGAGGCTCTGTCACCTAAGGCTCAACCTTTCCGGGGCTTCTTCCCTCCCCGCATTCTGGGGGCGATGTAAACTTCCTAGTCTTGCACTATTTCGACAATCTCTGGGTCTTTCAAGCAATAAGTCATTGACATACTCTGATATCAGCACAACGATTCTCAGAGTTAAGATTCTAAACAGAGGCCGCCAGAATACTCATACAATGAACTACTGTACAAGTTCCCCCTTTATGTTCAAAACCTTTATGACTCATTCAGTAAAGCTTTATTTAACTGAAAACCTAGTTCTAATTACGGCCAAATCTCTAATAAGCTTTTCTGCTAAACGCCACTAGCCTGTCTAACTTTTTCCTTGAACCTACAGATACGGAATCCTAGTATTTATCGCCTCTTATAGGTCTATTACCGTATGCGCCTAAGCTAGATTATTCCTTGCTATTTTTGCCCCTTTTACGACCCTATTATCTAATAATTCCTTGATTATCTTGTAATATTTATCCTTAATATTATAATAAGGGCTTGTTGCTATAATATAGCTGTAGTAGCTAAATTTAATGACCTCTAGGAAGGCCTTATTATTAAGGCTATTTTCTTTAATAGCTATGCTAAGGCCTTAGAATTCCTTAGTCTTGCTTAGCGTCCTATGTATTCTATTATTAACTATAGGGAAGAAGTCTAGAGTCAGGGTTGTGATCTGTGTGCCTGCTAGCGGCCGGTCACCGATCATCTATCGTATAGTGGAAGTCATCTTAAGAGTATTATCTTAAGTTAATAGACTTACTTCTAATAGGTAGCTTACCTTATATATGTTTTATATGCTTTAACCTGATTATCCTTGTAGATGAGTAGCAGTACTTATTTATATACCTTTAGAGTTAGTTATTAGACTATTTAGCTTTTAGCTAAAAGTAAGATCTTAGGCGATTGTGTGGGTGATAAGTATTTTGCCCCTATGTGTTTATTGGTGTCCTTTACCTTTATGGCCTGGAGGCTGAAGCCTCTTTTGAAACCTCAACCTTACCGCAGT
>JABEEJ010000779.1:0-18196 GCA_013363135.1 Fusarium brevicatenulatum
TATAATAACTTAATTAGTAACCTTATTAATAGCTACTAGAGGTAGAAGAAGCTATCTTAGACCTGATCCCTTATTACTAGAGTAGAACTAGGTAAATCTAGCTTTTAGGATAAGGAGATAGACTTTAATAAAAAAGCTTAATCCCCTAGATATAGCCACTGATGAAGTTATATGTGGCATAAATAAACACAGTCAAAATCACATTAAGTTCCCTCGAAGAGGGGCGCCTTGCCGTGCGTCGTTGCCTTTCGCCCTTTCAACAAGCCAAGGTATCCCAGTAGCAATGACCCTGTGCACACGGAAAGGATCACGCGTGCTTTTCCCTCTATGCGTTCAGGGAGTGCTGCGAATGAGCGAATAAATCCCAACTCGGCGCTATCAGGCTCGCAAAGACCCTTCAATGTTCTCACGGGTCCGCCGGGTACAACGAGGATATCGTAGTCCGTAATTCTTGTCAGCGCTTCTTGGATCGAAATATGGCGGTTCACGCAAAGGCTTCTGGATGACTGGATAATCGCGTCGGTAGCAATAAGTCTGATGTCGAAAATTTGCTTTGGATCTTCCGCACCAGGATTGTCAAGGACATTCGCAAAGACCTCATACGGCCCAGCGTAGTCTAGTACGTCGTGGCCGTGGAACATCAAAATGCAGACATTCATTTTGGGCATGATATTATCTCCTTGTGCCGCCGTTGAGCAAGCGGTTTGGAGTAGATTGTTTTTAAGTATATGCAAGTCTTCAATATACGATAAGCATAACTAAATGAAGGGCTACATTGTGTCGTACAACGGCAATGCAATACCTGCATCGAAAGAAAAGTGACGTTAAATAAGCTGATTGCTGTTTCTAGCCCTCCAAGTCTAGAATGTGCGTGGGTGGTGGGGCGTTCGCATCATTGCTGACTTGGCCTGCATATCTATCTGGAGCAATCAAGGGCGGCACAGACCAGTAAGAACAAATCTTTCCTGGCATTGCAGGGGTTTTCAAGTATAGCGCCAGTTATCAAGAATACCACAGATCCTAGCTCACAGTAGCTGTATGTATGTACTGTCAGCAGACAATCAAGAACCCCTGTAACTAACATCTAACTAGTTATTAGCTTGCTATCCATGTTAATGAGTAAGTTCCAGGTAAGTAGCAAACAAACTCACTAAAGCTATAGCTCAAGGCTTCCTAACTTTTAAACCGTATCAAAATACTACCACTAACGACTTCTACTGCTCTTTCAAGTTTCAAGTCGCTTGCTTACTTTTTTCTACAATTATGTCAACCTCCGCCAAGCTCTACAACGTTGGTGTTCTTGTCTTTGACGGTGTCGACATCCTCGACTTTGCCGGCCCGATAGAGATTTTCTCCCATGTCTCACACAACAAAAACCCGGATAATCCAGACCGCATATACAAATGCCAAACAATTGGTCGCAGCCACACAATCCGGGCGGCCGATAGTCTGACCGTCGCTGTCGACCTCTTAATAAATGAAGCCCTGCTCGGCTTGCAGCAATTCGACATTATCGTCGTACCCGGGGCACCTCCCTCGATCATAACACCGCTATTGGCACCGGAGAGCCTTGAAATGCAGCTCGTTACCGCTTTCGCAGAGCTTCAGCCTAGAAGCTGTGTGGAAAAGCCTCGCGTCTTGTTCTCCGTCTGCGTGGGTGCTTTTTTCCTCGGTGCAGCGGGAGTTTTGGATGGGCTGAGCGCTACGACGCACCATAGAGCTTTGGAGAGGCTTGGACAAATATGCCGCGCTGTAGGAAAGGAGCCGGCTTCTATTGTCCAAAAGAGGTTTGTAGACGGGGGCCTCAGCAAGAACAAAGCTGTCTCAGTTGTTACTGCAGGTGGTATCAGTAGTGGATTGGACGCGGCACTACATATCGTAGGCACACAAACATCAAAGGACATGGAACAATTTATCAGAAGAGTTATGGAATACTCCTGAGAGAGAGTATTGATTATTCCTGAACGGCGCATCTTATTAGGCAACTAGAATTTTATACCTAATCACTGCTGCAGATCGCCTTCTTAGAGTAGGGGAAAGAATCGTTACCCTCGAGCTTCACCAGCATCACCAGTTTATCGATTATATCAAGGCACGCTATATCTGGTTACAAACTACCTTATTAAAATAAAAAGCTATAAATCGATTAGTATCGATGGACACTCTATAACAAGCAGAGTTTTGTGGTGAGCCTCTAGAGCAAATGGAACACAGAACCTATTTATCAGAAACCACCGACAACTAAATACTCAATTTAACCTTAAGCCTATCTCCTTGTACGATCCAATCTTTCTTCTCCATTAGTTCGGGGAGATCCCATGTCACATTGATGTATCGACCAGCCAGCCAATCTCTCTTCTCAGATGTTAAGTAAACAATAGAGTCACCTGCTAGTTCTGGTTTATCAGCAAACGCTGAAACGAACTGTCAGTAGGTATAGTAGGATGTTGACCTGATGGATATCATTGAACTTACCTTTACTTAGTTCTGGAGATTGAGGCCACTGTTGCAACACCATATCGGTAGCTACACTGCCTGGATGTATGGAGTACACCAACAATCCTTTGTCTCCATACTCCGCGGTAGCAAATTCGGCTAATCGAAGGGTGGCTAGCTTGCTGATCTGATATCCACTCAACGTCGGCGAGATGCAATGCGCACCGATGCTACTGACGTTGATGACTGTCTTTTTGCCTTCTGAGCTTAGCAACAGTGGAATGAACGCATGCAAGACCAAGTACAGCCCCTTGGTGTTGATGTCAAAGTTCCGCGTCCACCCGTCAGGATCACTGTCAACAATGTTCCCGTCACCTGCAAGGATCCCAGCGCTATTGACCACAATGTCTAGACGACCGAATTCGGAGCGGATCCTTGCAGCTGCGCCATCTACACTGGCGGGATCTGAGACATCCATGTTGAGTTCCAGGACCGTTGGTCGTTTACGACCTGCTTCAGAAGCAGCGTCAATAATCGAGGCCGAAGCATTAGAAAGGTCAGAGCGTGCTCCGATGGCGATGCGAGATGCGCCTGCTTTGGCGAACGAGATGGCCATGGCGAGGCCAAGCCCTCGACTTGCACCGGTGATGAGGACTGCTACACCGTCGAAATCGAAGTTGGCTGGCGAAATGGCGGCGTATGTGTCATTGTGTACCTCAGTGCTAACGTACCCGTCGACTGCTGAAAGGTTAAAACTCTGGAGTCGTTTAGCCTTGGTATGTAGGGATTACCTGGGCCTTGGGTGTCTTTTCCTGACGAGAGCATTTTTCTGATAATATTGGGCAAAGAAGTCGAATATTAACAGTTTGTAATGGAGTAGAGAAGGAGATCTAACGTTCGTTGTGTGAATAATATCCAGTCACCAAGGATTTGGATTCATACTGAATGGCTTAATATATCTTCCAAGTACGGGAACCCGGGCTTTACGAGCTACCCGTCATAATATCCCATAAGGTTAGATCAAAGGTACCCGCGGTGGGATCGGGGTCAGAGCCGTGTTTTAGTCTAATCCGCTCCGCATACATGCGCCTCAGGAACCCAGGTCAGCGAGCTCCGTTGAAACTCCGCTTCGGATTCAGCGTATTTGCGGAGTGCCCGGGTATCGACTTGCGGAGGGTTAACGTGTCAGGTATCTGGATCGACACTGCGGACTTTGATTAGCCTATGTAGATCACTGGGTATGATTCTATTTAAAGAACTCAAAACTAAGTTTTCAGTGTTTATTCAAGCTCACAGCCACAAGTATCAATTAAGAATAACACACCTTCAATCACTTATTCCTCTGAATAACTTATAACGCTCAAACATGACCAACTTACCGACCAAAAGTACAGCCCTTTACGCCAACGAAGAGGGTAAAATCGCTATTCACGACCTTCCGTTCCCTAAGCCTCAAGAAGGAGAGATTCTCATCAAAGTCTTATACTCAGGCGTTAATCTATCTGACGTACGAAGTGTCGCATTCTTTGGCCTTAAAAACTATGCTCTCGGCGGTGAATTCTGTGGTGAAGTTCTCCAGTCACCAAGCCTTACCTCTACGCCCTTTAAGGCCCGCGATATCGTAGCTGGTATAGTGGCTGCGGGCAGGTCTAGGGATCCCCGCCACGCTGCGCACCAGGAGTACATCACCGTTGAGCCCGACTGGGTCTTCAAGGTTTCTGACAACTTGCCCCGTCAAGCTGCTGTTGGTCTTTCCATCGTTGTGCAGACGGCCAGCAATGCCTTCTTGAATCATTTTAGGCTCCCACTCCCGCCAAGTGTTGCAGACGGTACCATTAATGAAAGGGCTTCTTCTCCCGAGGGAACCACCATCGTTTAGGGCGGCGCAACGGGCGTTAGGATAGCTGCCATTCAGCGTAGACAGCCGAGCAGTGTATCTTCAGTCGTAGCAATCATCTCAGCCAAGCGGCATGAGTTCCTAAAGTCCCTAGGCGCAACTTATCTCTTCAACTATCACGACCCAGACATCATTGAAAAGGTCAAGAAGACCCTACAAAGAACAAAGGGAACAATCTGGGGCCTCGATACACTTAGAAGCGTCGAGCACCCTGTATCGCAAGAAGTCCTTCAAAGCGTCATCCCGCCTCACAACAAAGTCTGACTGTCCACAGTACTACTAGCCCATCACGAGGGCTTCGAAGCTGTCTTGGCGAGTCGGCAATTCCATGTTGAGTTCAGTCTACCAGATGGTACTACTCTGAGCTTCCCTAAGGACGAGGCCCTTGCCGACAGGCACTGCAGAGGTTTTCGCTGGGTCATTGGCAATTACGGCGGGTATTATAAACCGATGCCCGTCAGAGTCTTTGAAGGATCCGGTAAAGATGCTATTGTTGAGCTCCATAAGATGTGGCATATGAATAATTTTGGAAACGTGGTGATTAAGCACCCTTTGCAACAAGAATCATATAGAACCTTAGTCCAAGTTGATAAAAGTGCTATTTGGCAATAAACTTTCACGGGTTGTAATGTCTGATGAATTTATGTCTCCTGTTATGAGATGTAGGAGAATGACTATTACGTCTAAGGGATGCAACAACTAAATCTCACCTACCCTTGTTCATCAAATCCACACTCCTGATGAGTTTCATACACTGATGGCAGGCTACTCGAACTCTAATTATGCATTAATAACTTTACTATAGCCTTTCCGTCCTTAAACTGGAGATTCTGCATGCACAGAAGCCTTTGAAGCCCCATTTCTGTCCCCATACCATGACCTCCCGTCATAGGTATTCACATCATGGCTGACATGATATGACTTAGAAACAACAATGTCAGCCATACTCACAGTCTTCGGAACAATCGAGTCCTGGCTTCCCCTAGCACTCGGTTTCGATCCGTCGTTAATACTCGGCGTAAGCTCATACGGGCCCGAGATATCCTGCGTAAGCGTCCTATTACCACCCCTGGTCCCATGAGTCGTCGTCCGATACGACGAAGTAATCTCACTCGGAACATTGCCGTTCCAAAAGGACTTTGAGAAGATTGGTCGAAGAATGGGAATGTTGACGGTGAGAATTCCAACGATGGTTTCACGAACACCCCATGCGTTGATAGTTAGTGCAGATGGGTTAGCGGAGAGTGTAAGGACGACGCGAGTTATGGCTGCTGCGATTACTAAAGCTCCCGAGGAGAGGAGAAGGCCGATGACGAGTTTTCTGGGGGTGTTAGATGGACTTTGGGGAGGGGAGAGGGGAGGAGACGGACTTGCGGAAGGGGACTTGGAGTTTCCAGAGGAGAGGCATTGGGATTCCGAGGATGAGAGCGTCGGTCCTAGAGAGGTAGAAGTGTTTGTAGAAGTAAATGAATGGTTTCTTACAGGACGTTTAGGATTGTTGTTCCTAGAAAGTTTTGCATTTTGAAGGAACATTTCTCTGTGAGAGTTGTTAGTTAATACAGCCACTCTCCCGTAGCTCAGTGCAGCGAACCTCCAGGATCAGGCACATCCCTGAGATGGCGTCAGCTTAACTCATCTACACAAGCTACCAAACTTACTGCCAGTTCTTCTGAGTAGGAAAACATCCAAACGTAATCTACACTCAATCAGCTCTGCCCTCAGCCCATACTTGGGAGAGACCTAGCTTACTGTGAGGAAGACAGCGAGATACGACAATGCGCACAGGATTGACACAGTCTTGACAAACATGTTATGCCACTTCCCAATCGTCATTCTCGAAAAGAAGCATAACATGGTTACCTTGAGAGACCAGATGAGCGCTGTGTATGCGTACCAAGCTGCAAGTTCGAGTTTGGAGCCTGCTTCGCATTCGCGGATCTCATCTTGCGTAAGACCTTTTGTATGTGAGTTTGCAATATTCTGCAGGGGGTCGGGAGTACTGACTGTGTGATTTTGCTGCGACGCCAGCTTCGATGTTGGTGCCCAGATAATCTGTTGAATTAGCGATGAGGGTAAGTTGTAAATGGCATGAACATACAGATTAGATGTACTGTAAACGCGTCGACATCGTAGAATATCAGAACAAGAACAGAAAACAAGTCATCGCCTTGTAGACCCCTGCACCCAACGGTCTTGAATCGAACTGCAAAGCGCGAGAAGAGAATAAGCGTGCCGAAGATATAGAGCGTCCCCGACTCGATGATGAACCAATCACATCAGCCAGGTCCAGCAGTGATGATTCGAGAAACATACCGACGGCCTATCTTCAATCTAAGGCATATTTTAATCAAACAGACAAAAGACCGAGCAAAGCACGGGGGATGACTGAACATGCAGGTAACACATCCATCGTTATCAAAGAAGCTAGAGCTACATGAACCACGAGCTAGCACAAATGCCCCTATCACATCGGATCCAAGCGGCTTCGACGATTCGCGGCTGCATATGACTAGACCCCGGAAGGGAATAGGGATGACACTCCAACCTGAGGTAGATTTGTTTCACCCTCTGTGTTGTACACGCGATGAGCCATGTAACTCTCAATCTTCATAACGTTATTGTCACGTTTTTTATAAATTAAATGCATGTTGGTGATAAGATTCTTTGGAACCGCATCTGTTTCACGAGTGAAGGAAACAAATTCCTGACGATTATGAAGTGCCGATCTCTTTCGGGATTGGCGAGTCATGGATCTACGCTCGGGAATCTAGATAGCGGGAGAAAGCGGAGAATAATGCGATCGATTCATGATCGATCACTTTTGACTCGGTAATAAGCTTCTTAATTGAGTTATTTCTGTATGATCGACATGCCCAAATGGGCAGTCAACAGACTTCCTACTAAACATCTTTTCCTCATTGAACAATTAAATTTATCATCTCGCCAGGATCTTGACTTATAGGAAATTTAGCACAGCGAGGCCTGTAGCAGTAATCTTGTCAAGAGTCACTGAGATCTTGACTCGACCGACAATCCTGACACTTTTACCTTATAGCTTAGCTTCAGATAAATTGCACCACGTTTCATATGTCGACCATCTCAAACTCAATTGGTCTACTTTCAGCCTATGAGAAGTGGCTTGGTCCAGACCGATGCATCTTTAATTTCGTTGGAGTATGTGGCTTGGCTAGCTCGTTGGATAACCCTCTTTTGCCGAGTGGTGATCCGGGAGGCGGGCCGGTGACGGATCTACGGACGGCTGGTTTGTATGCGTGGCGATCTGTCCGATCTGGAGAAAAAGGAGGCGCAGGAGAAGAAGTTTGGCAGTTTGTTATATGGGATAGATGGCGATAGCCCCTTTGGGATTGAAAGTCACTGATTTGCAGTTCGTACCTACGGCTCAGAGTTGAGATGAGCAGAGTGAACTTCGTGAGTTAGTCTCAGCTGGCCATGAATTAATCAAAGGTCTCAACGCAACTTATGGCTGGACAATTGGGTGGGTTTTATTCAATGCTACCCAAAGTCCAGGAAGCACTTTAATAAATCGTGAGAACCTCTTTTTTACAGACCTCAAGGTTATAACCTTCTGGGTTAACGCCCCTAGCCGCATTGTAATGATTCCATTCGCGATCACCCATAAGGCCCAGCGCGATACAGTGTCCTACAAGCTGATATCCCTTTTCGTTCTTCATAGGCCGGATCAGATAAGGGGATCGCAAGTGTTCAGAGATCATGACTTTGTCTCCAAGAGCCGCGTGGGGAGGGACTAGACACACATTCTACCTGTTTGAGAGACGGCGAACCTCAGCCCTTGCGTCTTTCGTCTGGAGAGAGAAACGAACGGAACACATCCCGTGTGTTCTTTCTCAACTGTGTCTGGATACCTTGGCTGACGATGTGGAAGCTTCAGCCACTCATCATAATTAGCCTCAAGCTCGATGCGGCCTCCTCTTGGATCAGCATGATTCGGGTTCTCGTAGCCGGCTCCTGGTATAACATTTGGGAAGGTATCTGGTCGTACAAACCTTGCGACTTTCGTGTGAGCGGGTAACTCTCCCCAATAAGATTTGATGTCCCCAATCAGTACTCGAAAGATAGCTCCTCTCCATCGACCGGGACACCTTCGATAACACCAACTCCATTCTCCTAAAAAGTCGATCCCTTTGTTGGAATGTAACTCAACTGTCCTTCCACCACATCGCAAATCTCATGAAACCATCGTCTTGAGTCATCGTCATGATCAATGATCTGTATTTGGGCCGATATAGTGTCTATCACATGACAGCCGGCTATCTTGAGTGTATTACCTTGAAAGGAAAACGCCTTCTGACATTTGGACAGCGTGGACGCTTCCCAGTGCAAATAAAAGGTTGCCGTCGCAAAAGCCCTTGTATGAGCCATTGAAATGGAAGTCCAGTCTGGAACCCATGATGGAAGTCCACCAACTGTCCTTGGCCATCCAACTCCAGCATAGAGCAAGATCTTAGCGTTGAATTCCCCAGCCCCCTGTGTCAAATACCTTTCAGCTAGTCCCTTGTACAAAGTTCCTGTCGCCAAATTGTAGTCGGCCTGGATATCTTGACATGTTTTTGGACCAGCTCTCCTTTCTTGCACGAGGCTCAGAAGGCCGTAAATCTTGTCGCGGGGATCACGTGCCATGGTATGAAACAAGAACGACAATAGTCCCAGCAAGTCTTCGAACTTTCCATTTGAAATGTTGGAGCGAAGCTGTGTTATCAACTTTATTTGCCGAAGGCCTCGGAGTACCTCATCAGACGGTGATATGTCGTAGAACTTATGCAGTCCTAGCCAGGCGGTAATTCCCCAACTATATTCATCCCTGGAATCCTCGGGCAATATCGTGTGTGCGAAATTGGAAAGTGACTGCCAAGTAATACACGTAGGGCCTAAATGTATGGTGACTTCTTGGCCAAATACAATCTCTTGGATAATCCACCATCGGATCCAGTAGTCGTGCGAGAGAATGTGCTGTAAAGATTCGCTAGATAGAGTTGGCGGACGAAGAAAGGAAATGTAAAATACCCTCAAAGCCAGCGCAATCAAGGCGAATATTCTTTGATGCAATCGTGGAAAGGAGACTTCGGATACTATATGCGCGTGTATCCATTCAGCAAGCGACTCCTTGGACAGCACGTCAAGGCTTTCTGGGAGCAGTGTTTCCGGCACTGAGGGCTGTGATAGCCATACCCTTACTGCGATAGCTCTTCTGTAAATCTCGGACATGCGCCCAACTTGCACTGTCCTTTCCGCCAGGGAGTCATCATCTTGAGCTTGGTTGATGCATATTGAATCTATCCAAATGATTCGTTGTCCACAGGTAGGTGTAAAGTCGTACAGTATTTGTCAAGCATTTCTAGTAACTAGCAAGCGACCGCGATTGACAACAATAGGACATGTTGGTTCTTGGTTATCCCATGTGTATGAGATGGCTTCATACGCGGGGCACACATCCAGGGGATAGGCTAGAATCTGCACGTCACGCCAGAGCAGAAAGCCTGCAATCTCACGAGGCGGATATGAGCTTCACTAGGGAGAGCTTGATGATTGTATGGCTGTCGTGATGTGAGACTCTGGTTAGTGTCGTAGAATGATAAGCCTAAGCGCGATAGTCTAGATATCTCAGGCGGTAAGAGAGTTATTAAAGGCTGTATAAGAAGTGCCCCCAGCGCCGCTACTGGAATGAACACATCCAGTCGTTTTAACGGCACAGCCACTATCGCGGCGTACCACAGGAAATATGTTAATAAAATTGGCCAAGTGTAAGTGAGATTGACGAGAGTGATAAACTCCTTGGATTCCAAGGCATCTTTCCATAGTAAACCCAAAGAGGAGTCCCAACGATTGTGGGCAAGTATTGCAAAGAGAAAGTGGTAGAGATATACCTCATAAACTGTACCCGAAGTTACAAAGCGATCCAGACAGGCAATCAGGATAAGGAACCAAGAATTAACGGTTCGTTGAAAATTCATGGTGAGGTTTCTGAAGGTAAATTAAATGGCATTCGAGAAATGTAGAGAAATTACGGTATCGTTGGGTTTTATGTAATCGGGAATAATGCCTTGGGCTTTAGACAGAGCCTGATTGGAATTGTGTTTAACACAGCCATGCGGACCGCTTCTAGTAGGTGGAGTTGGGCAGGCTTTGGCTGATGATTTGCCCATTGGGCCTGCCAGTTTCTTAGGTTCCACTAAGTTACATAATATGTACAGAACTGCCCTGTTAGGCTCAGCACTGGATATCTTGGTGCAAATCTGGTCCAATACATACAGAAACATAAAGGACCTCCAAACTTGACCCTGCTGGACTACAAGACTGTAGAAAGGTATTTCAGCTGATGTTGTTGCAGTACATAGGCCCTGAACAGCCAGCTCACCAACCAGGAACCATCTCAACATTCAGCTTCCACCCCGAAAGGATCTTAAACAGCGTCAACGCAAAATCATCACCAATCTCCCTCCCCTCATCGGACCCATTCTGCAAATCAACAGGAGTAAACTTATACCGTCCAACAAGACTAGCAACAAAACATGATAACTGATCTCTGGCGTATTGCTCACCGACACAACGACGCGGACCACCCCCAAACGTCAGAAACGAGTACGAGTGGTCGGCTCCACCGCTAGGATTATCCAGCCATCGCGATGGAATGAACAGCCTGGCATCAGGTCCCCAGTGTGCAGGGTCACGATTTAGAGCCCATGGCGAAAATACAATCTTTGTGCCTTTGGGAATTTGCTCCCCTGCAAGAGTGATGTCCTGTGTTGGCTCGCGCCAGAGGAGAGTGTTGATAGAGTGGTAACGAAGTACCTCGTTTGTAACAGCGTTGAGATATTTAAGGCCATGCAGTTGCGATTGACTAACATCTGACCGAGGCGAGGTTATATGCTCCCTAATCTCTGCTCGAAGACGGTCTTGCATATCAGGATGTCGGGAGAGCAAGTGAATGGCCCAGCACGTAGAACCAGCCACGGTCTCTGTTGCAGCAGCAAAGAAGTGCACAGTCTGCTCAACCAAATCCTGATGCGAAAAGTGCCCACTCTGTATAAGCAGCGTGAGCATATTCGGATCTGAGCGTCCCACATATTTCTCGATATTGCGCTCGTGATCTGTCGTTATATCTTCTGCCGTGGCACGAACCAAAGCCATGATACTATTGATCGTCTTGACCGCTCGTAGAGGTAGCTTCAGCGCGATCTTGGGCCCGATGAGGGATGCAGCACGAAGGGTCATCTGACCTCGCTTGGTTGTCTTGAACATTTCGATGTAGGCTTTACCAAAGCGGACCTTTGGATCAGAGGAGCCTTTCGTGCTCTCACGTGATGTAACTCTCTGAAGGGTCTGGAACTCGGTGCTGAAGCCAAAACGACCGATGATGTCGATACTTGCTGCAGAGACAAGTTCGATGATGCCCACGACACCGTGTGGGGCAAATGGCTCGCTCTTGATGTGTTTCGGGAGGAGATCGATGGCGTCGACGGCCAAGTTCCAGATGGTAGGGAACCACTTCTTCATCTGGGCAGGACTAAACACAGGATTGAATCTCTTACGAGCTTGTTTATGCTGCTCACCCTCTTGGATGAGCAACCCATGGCCAGCGATGTTATTCGCCAGAATCCACTGAAGCTCAGGTTTGATAGTCTTGTAGGCATTCGAGGATAGCAACTCCTGCGCGGCTTCAGGGGAAGCGACAAAGATACGCTCCTGGTTGAAGACGCCCATGTACCTGATAAGTCCATGGTGTGGGAGTTCATCCATCCATGTTTCTATCTCTGAGACTTTGGGCTCGTGTATGAGACGGAAAAGAAGGGGACCTTGCTTGGGAGAGGGGAGGTGTTTGAGGGGGCTGAAATGGGGTTTGATGAAGAGGCGGTTGATGCAGTGTAGTACTGAAGCTACCACTGCGAGGATGGGGAATACCCATGATGGTTTGGTAAGGTATGTTGACAGTGACATTGTAGAAGAGTAGATTGACTGTGGTACTGTTGATGGTATGTCTCCTGGAGCGATAAGGATACCAGCGGCGAGAGGCAGTAGAGACATCAATTTATGCACACTGATGTTGAAGAAGTCATCAAGAACCACACAGAGACTGCCGAGAGTCGGGCATTTTCCATCAAACCTGTATCATCTTAGTCTGTCGTAGATCTTCATCCAAGATTAGTAAAAGTTGAGTAAATGTTTCAAAGAACTTGTAATTCACCTCATCGCAGCGACTTGCATGACAGCTAAGATGAATACGGCCCCAAGAACCTAAAAACCCCAGGTTATACCACTTACCAGTTTTGGATCACGCATGAAGGGATTTCCAATCAAACATGAAGGGGTCTCCTGACGTCAATGAATATGCTTGATCTTACAAAAGATGACAAGATCTTCTCCCGTCACGGCGATACAGCCCGGAGGTTCCCCGAGGTCCGATTCCACCCACCAAAGCGAGGTATTTGACTGTTTTATAGGGCCAGCACTAGAGTCTTGGTGAAACCCTCGCGCAAGTTGAGGTTACATGCTCGCTTATGACCCCAGATTACGATATTTGTCGGCCCCACATGGAAGGGTAGTCCCTAGTGCTGTAACTCGGGAAATCCGGGGTATCTAGGCAGTTTAAGGGTCATGTACAAATACGTTGACGATAATGCTACTATCTTGTTACTATCAGATTGTTCTCCATCACCTCCAAGTCTATTCTTCTCATTTCGCAACACATATCAAAATGCACAATCAAGCTGTCAACGATATTGAGAATTCCATTTCCCTCGATGGATTCCAAAGTCCATCATCCGTTCCAGATGCCCTAAAAGAAGAAGACAGACCCGTCAACTGGCCCTCCTCCAAGAAATGGTCCATTGTAGTTAGCACCTCTCTCGCAACCTTTGTCGTCTCCTTCGGCAGCAGTGTCTACTCAGCGGCAATTCCCCACATCCAAACCCGATTCAGCGTCTCATCCGATACGGCCCTACTAGGCATAACACTCTACGTTATCGGCTTCGCCCTTGGTCCGATGGCATGGGGTCCCGCGTCGGAACTCTACGGCAAGCGACGACCCCTGTTCCTAGGTTACGCCATCTTCTGCATCTGCCAACTCCCCTGCGCCCTCGCTCAGAACATATCTCTGCTCTTGGCGTTTCGATTCCTCTCTGGTCTAGCTGGTTCTTCGAGCCTGGCTATTCTGGGGGGCATGTACGTTGACTTCCTCGCCAGACCAGCTGAGCGAGGAATTTCTACCGCTGTGTTCAGCGTCGCGACGTTTTGCGGACCGACTGTTGGACCTATCGTTGGGAATCTGGCGACGCTCAAGTTGGGCTGGCGCTGGACGGCGTGGCTTACTCTGATAGGAGGTGTCGCCTTTGGGAGCGTTGCGTTTCTTCTGACCCCTGAAACGTCCGAGGTGGTGATACTGCGCCAAAGATCCCAAGGGAATACCTCGGTTAGCCCATCTCGGAGATATCGTCTAGAACGGGGCATGTCGACATTCGTGCAGAGCTACCTTACAAAGCCAGTCAGGATGTTTGCGCGGGAGCCAATAGTAAGTAAACTACCCCAGCATTCGGAAACCTTATTGATGATCTGCAGCTCATCTTCTTCACCATCTACATGAGTCTCGCTTATGGAATTATATACCTCACGTTTACTATGTACCCTCTTGCATTTGTCACAATCCGGGGATGGCCCCGTATGGACGGAAGTCTTCCGTTCATCGGGATGACTGTGGGCGTGGTCCTAGCGTGTATAGGGATAGCTCTTCATAGCATCTACTATATCCAGCAGAGCCGAGTTCATGTGCCGGAACGACGTTTGCCGCCCATGTTTGCCGGGTCCATCCTTCTATCAGCAGGTACACACCAGACTGCCCTATCTTTGAATCCCGGTCTTACATGCTCTAGGCATCTTCTGGTTTGGCTGGACCTCTAACAGGTCTGTTCATTGGCTGGCACAAGCTTCCGCCGGGGTCTTCCTTGGCAGCGGCTCCATACTGGTCTTGATGTCTGGCGTGATCTACTTGATTGAGGTATACCTCGTCCACGCTAATAGCGCTCTGGCAATTAATAATTTTCTACGTTGTGTCATAGCTGCTACGTTCCCTTTGTATGCGACAGACCTGTTAGTCGATGTGGGGCTGGGTGTTGGTAGCACCGTCATCGGCTCAATCTGTCTGGTGCTCTCGCCTGTTTCTTTTCTGTTCTGGCGATATGGTCGCACTATCAGGCAGTGGTCAAAGTTTGCGGAGGAATGAGTTTGCTGAATATTCAAAATCTATGTCTTATGTCACATAAAATGCGGCATGGTTGACTACTTATCAGCGTAACCTAAGCGGAGCGAGAGGCCAGAGTACTAAGACAGCCAGGGACAGCATATTCGTCTGTATAATATGCCATTCAACTCTCTGTAGTACTTTAAAAATAAATACCTGGTATCCCGCAAAAGGTCTGTGATTATTGAGTTTCTTGCCTCGTATAGAATGAGGGAACATCATCCTTAATGTAAAGGATGCACACGCCGTGACATAGGGCAAAAGATCGCCATAATCTCTATGCAGGCAATTATGGGAACTACAGCTGCCTTATTGTAGTCTTGCGGCGCTGTGGCGGGCACGAATCGTAACAATTACTTTGTTCCTTTTTCTTTTATTAGCTCTTTGCTATATCATACAAAACGCGTATACATCATACGTAGTTATCTTCCTGTCTTACTCTTATCTTCGACGTTCAACAATACTTTCAATGGTGAACGCCTTGAATGATCTTCGCTTCAGGCACCCTTCTTGTAAGGCTGATTGGCTGCATGTCGGCTACCTCACCCACAGCCTCAATCTTTTTTGCTGTCCCGTTCAACGTATCCTCACTCTGCATCGCAAATTATCTGTCAATTGAAGCAGACATGTCATGAAACTCCTCAAATAAACGCCAACGCAACCCGCATGCCTTGCTCGACGACAATAGAGCCTGTCTGGAGCAACCAAGTTTTCTTGACGCCTCGACAAGGGTACGCTTGGGTGAATTCGATATCTTCTTCCAATTCGAGCCAGCGGAACCCTTTCAGTCCGTTCGCATTGAGCGATGCCGGAAGTTCTCGACTATCCCCTTTGAATGATCAGCCATCCGGTAAGGAGGATGCCGCCATTCTATCGGAAAACGAGCTCGATCAATGCTGCTTTGGAAAGGTTCGTAAACTAACCCATTTGTCACAAGTCCATGGTCTAATAAATAGCTTCTTATTGACTTCTCTTCACCGGCCACGTTAAATGAAGATCTAACACATATTCTTATCGAGCTCCGATTTTTTAGGCTACGTCATAAGCATTTATGTTGAAGGCACTGGTAACTACATGGGTCGTATAGAATCCAGGGCTATAGTCGGCCTCGATCAGAATTACCAGGTGACGCTCGTCACCACTTTGGAATGCCCACCTGTCAAAGGGAAGAAGTCCACTGATTCGTTTCAAACACCAAAACACTCCGTATTGTCATATACGGTCTGTGTAAAGACATGAGTGACATAGGGGACTTCCTGGAAGCCTCTGGACTCTTCCTTCAGCATTCAGAAAAATACGATACTCGCTTGGAGTACCTGAATCCTCAGTACCTCATAAGACCAGTCTCAACTCTTCCCAGAGCCAATGGTGCAAGCTTCGAAGCACTTACAAACCAGCGATCATAGACCAAGTTATGGAGGAAACGGCGAAGAGCGAGGTCCATCGAGTTTTTGACTCTGCCAGCGGACCGTCAACCTTTACCCAGGTACAACCAAGCCCCAGGCTAAGAACGAGTTTGCAAGAGTAATGTTCCAGCAGAAGGAGAAACGAGATCTAACTCTGCCCCAAACATCAAAAGAAGGCTCTCGCAAGGATAGTCGAAGAGGACCTTGGCTTGTTTCATAACACGACGTTTTCTTCCCTTTGGGAAACCGTTACTGCATCAAACGGCCGCGTAGAGTATGCAACATCTCAGTTGTACCACTATCGGAGCTAACAGCTTGAAGGTATCGTCATGCAATCACCGGGCGAAACGAGGTGAAACCCGCTCTATTGTGTGGGGGTATCCTGGCCGATCTCAGTCTATACATTCTATAGTCGATTCTCACTAACTCACTGACACATCTCAGGACATGGGTCTTGGAAAGACCTTGAGTACCCTCGCTTTGATCAGCTGGTTCTAGATTCCATGGACAATACGAGTATCCCCAAGGCTTATCGTACGACACTAATTATCGCACCAAACTCTAGTAAGTATATTCTTGCCGTCATTTCGGTACTCAGTCTAACATTACTTCATCCATTTCTGCTTAGCAGGAGCAGATCACCAGGTAAGAACACACTCGTCCTCTTTTCAGTTTCAAAACTCACTTATTCTAGGCACATTGTCCCTGATCAGATTCGGGTGGTGCTTTTCCATGGACCTACGAGAGACCAATTGGCCAAGGCTCTCATCGAGTACGATGTTGTGCTCACCACTTACGGAACGTTACAATGTGAATGGAGGTCAAACAAAGAAGATTCTCCTATATTCAGACATACATGGGGACAAGTCGTGCTGGGCGAAGGTCAGATCAATTCACTGCGCATTGTGGAATCATCCAACGACATCTAGCCCATCATATCCGTGAGCGTTCAACACAAGCCTTCACGGCCGTCACTGGCACGCCCATACAAAATCTTCTTGACGACTATGGAGCTTTGCTATTGCTAAGTTTCATCGAAGTCCCACCTTTCATGAACAAATCTGTACTGGTTTCTGGACAATGAAGCCAGTAGTTCAAGGAATCGTACAAGGGCTCAGGAGGTTGAAACTACTTGTCAGTGCAACTTGTCTCCGCAGGACCGAAGATAACGTAAGTGAAACCTTGAATCTTCCTGATGGAAACGTCAATGAATCTTTTGTACATCTAGATCCGGAAGGCAGGAAGCTGTATAATTTCTTTAGGGGAAACGCTTCCCACTTGATTGCCAAGAGGGTTTTGGTCACTCAAATCACGCTAGCAAAACTGGGAGTTTACGGTACCTCTGCCAAACAAGAGCGCTTATACAAAGTCTTCGTCTAGAGCAACAAGGCAACCCTGCCACGATTGGTAACAAACCTATCAAGAGGTTCTTCTTTCAAGCCCCAGTATCAACGATGTACAATACTAACATTTTCACAGCGTTGTGTTCACATTGTGGAGAAAAATGCTAAACTTGTTTGAAGTTGCCCTTCGACAAGAGGGCTCAAGTTGGCAAGAATAGACAGACAAAAGTCTTGTCAGAGATTATTTCGGCAACCCTTCTGCTGCTGACAAGAAGCTTTGTAAGGGGCAAACCTTTGAGGTAATCACGTAGTAGGTGTAGAAAGGCTTGCTGAATAGAGTCATCAATCTCATCAAGGCCTCCAACAATGATGTATGTTAGACGCGGCCTGGAGCAACTTTGTGAAAGTATTCAGAGCAAATTTAGAGTCGCCTTTCAGCTCGCGTTTTAAGTCTTTAGTGGTTTTCATGGAGATTGAGCAGAGCACAGTTCGTAAGCCTCGATCTTGCGATGTGAGTTAAAATATCAAGGAGTGGTAGATCGGGATAGGGGAGTTCAGATCGTGTCTGTAACTGAGAAAGACGAATAGCGAATGGCCTAAATCTTTCACCCTATTGACCGCTGTCAATTCTAAAAAGGTCCTTCCTATTAAGGAGAGCATTAGTGCCAGGCACCCTCTGGGGGTTTCCAAATCATGGGAGTTGAGGCTCGCTACTTACCAGCCCCAGGAATACCTTGAAGCCCAAAGAACCTGGGATGGTTTCTCCTTACCTTCAGCCCTACTCACTAGCTGACGTAAGGTCGGGGTTTTAAAAGAGGCTTCAGCCCCCAGGGCACAAAGGTAA
>JABEEJ010000783.1:0-50365 GCA_013363135.1 Fusarium brevicatenulatum
GGAGTATCTTGACCATGCCTGGAGACTTACCCCAAGGTTCCTGTTGGAGTACTCCAACACCATGACATGGCGGGTCTTGATGGGACCAGCTAGGGGAGGAAAGAAAACACAGAACCTTAATCCTAAATAATAAAAATACTTAGGTAATATAGTCTAAGCTTAGGATAGCTTTTAATGAATTTATCTTGGCACCCTAAACTTAGGTTCGCTGTTTTCTTGCCCCCCGCGGACAAGGTAAGGTATGATACAATCGGTACAATCATGAGCAGCTTCGTAATGCACAGCCGTTTGGCAAACTTCACAAAAAATACGAGACATCATGTAATCACAAAGAATCACAAAGGTATTCATTGCCCAATCCATTATACACAACGCCAAACCAAAGCATTCAATCCTCAACCGTCTAAACCTCTCCCACTCAGCTATTGGCAATCTCCTCCTGCTCATCCTCCCACTCTCCATCCTCCTCCATCTTCTCATTGACCTTGAACTCGGCATCACCTGCCAGACCCTCACTGTCAAACTCATCCACATCCATATCGCTATCGTACTCATACTCGAACTCGTCATCCTTGTCGTCATCCTTCTTGCCGTCTTTGGCCTGGGCTGCCTTCTTGCGCTCAACATTGGCCTTTTGCTCCTTCTTTCGCGCCTCCTTTTCTTGGTGGCGCTTCTCCCATCGCTTCTCGAGCTCCTTGATCTCTTCCTTGCTCTTGTGGACGTACTCGTGCCACATGACCTTTCCGTCGGCAAGACCCTCTTCGACCTTGGTTAGGCGGAGGCGCATTCGGGGTCCGAGCTCGACGAGCTTGACGGCGCGGCGCTCTACGTTCTCCTCTTCCGCCTCGGGCTCGGCTTCGTTCTGGGCGGCTGCTTGTCGAGCCTTTGCAGACAAGACCTTTCGAGTTGTAGAGTCCAGGATCTCAACCTCAGCATCTGTATCCATCTCACTACCGCTAGTCGCATCCGTCATGTATCCATCGCCATTCTCACCACCAATCAAAAAATCCGCTACATCCTCAAGTTTACCCAGGTTAGGCATCTTGCCCTTCCGGCTTGTCTTTGTAGTGACGAATTGCTCAGCAGCGTTCAATCTCCTTAAAGGCTTGGACACTGTGGTGGACTTTGTTGTGATAGCATAGTGTCGGAAGTTAATGATGAATGTACCGTCGTCTTCCTCCGATTGCTCGCGATTCAGCAGCAGGACTCGTCGGATCGACTTGAGCGGTGTAGCTTGGGGGTTGATGGGAGGGAAGAGGGATTGGAAGACGGTCGTGGCAAGCGATTCAAGGTGCTTGGGAACTTTCGACTTGCTAGTCGAGTCTGGGCGGGTAAAGTTGTTCATGACCAGCTGTAGAGGGTTAGCAAAGGCTTGTCAACAGCAATTGACGACTTCTGACCAAAGGAGGAGTGATGAATTCCTTGCCGCCACCCTTGGGATGCTTCTGAGCTCTTTGCACATCCTTGCACAGCGAGTATTTCTCCACGCGAAAGTTCATCGTAGGTCCTCGAGGCGTCAAGGCCATTCGCAAATTGGTGTTTCCGCTCTCCGACCTTGAAAACAGCATTAAGTGCGTAACACCCAAAGGACCACACATGGAAGCGTAGTCCTTTAGTCTGTTTCCACGTCTCTCCTTCAATCGAGCCGCAGTACCAGGCTCCATGACCTTTCGCACGTCGGCCGCAAGCTGGCTAACGCTGGAACCGACTTCACCAGCGCCAATTCGAATAACCATGCTCTTGGGGTCCTTCGCGGATGCATGGCCGGCAGAGTCAACATCGGGATTGCTGGCACCCAAATGGGTTCTCTTCTTTGTTCGTTTGCGCGCCATTGTGAAGAAATTTGTTCTTGTTTCGGAGTGTACTCGTCGAAAAGTTGCTTTGGAGCTGCTCTCTGTCGCAAATGGCAGAAAAGAAAAAAAGTTTGGCGGGGACTGCGATAAGATTAGCGCACGTGCGATAAGCCATCCCCACTAAAGTTTTATGTGAAGTCTTGACAAAAAGATGATCTTTTTTTGGAGTTAGGAACTATCTTTTACTTCGACGTCGTCCACAATGTTCGGCGCAAAACGAAGAAAGGTCGCGCACGATGCGCCCAAGAAGAAGAAAGAGGTTGTTGCGGAGAAACCTGCTCGACCTGAGCCTGAGTCTTCTGACGAAGAGCAATCTGAGGAAGAGTCCGCTACTCTAGAGGAGCCTTCTGCTGAGGAAGCAGTTGAGGATGCCCCTAAGAAAACCTTCAAGGATCTCGTATGTCCTGATGACTACTAATTGACTTTCTGTGTCTAACAGCTGTCAGGGAATCGTCGACGCTCTCTGCGAAGCTTGCGAAAAGCTCAACTACAAGTACCCCACGCCCATCCAAGAAAAGTCCATCCCCGTCGCTCTCGAAGGCCGTGACATTATCGGTCTCGCCGAAACAGGTAGTGGAAAGACAGCTGCCTTTGCTCTCCCCGTCCTCCAGGCTCTCCTCGACAAGCCCCAGCCTCTGTTCGGTCTCGTCCTCGCCCCGACTCGTGAATTGGCAACCCAGATCGGCCAAGCCTTCGAAGCTCTCGGATCACTCATCTCTCTACGATGTGCTGTGATTGTCGGTGGATTGGACATGGTTCCCCAGGCCATCGCCCTCGGAAAGAAGCCTCATATCATTGTTGCGACACCTGGGCGTCTTGTGGACCATCTTGAGAAGACCAAGGGCTTTTCGCTGCGAACGCTCAAGTACTTGATCATGGATGAGGCCGATCGACTTCTGGATATGGACTTTGGACCTAGTATCGACAAGATTCTCAAGTTCATTCCCCGCGAGCGACGTACCTATCTTTTCTCTGCGACAATCAGCTCCAAGATTGAAAGTCTGCAGCGTGCCAGTTTGAGGGATCCCGTTCGTGTGAGCATCAGCTCCAACAAGTACCAGACCGTCTCGACTCTGCTCCAGCACTACATCTTTATTCCTCATGTCCGCAAGGACGTTTATCTTATCTACCTGATCAACGAGCATGTTGGAAAGTCCACGATCATCTTCACTCGAACAGTCTGGGAGACACAGCGCATTTCCATCCTGCTAAGGACCCTTGGATTTGGCGCTATTCCTCTGCACGGCCAGCTCTCTCAAACTTCCCGCCTAGGCGCCCTCAACAAGTTCCGCTCCGGTACACGAGATATTCTCGTTGCTACCGATGTCGCCGCCCGTGGTTTGGATATCCCCTCGGTCGACGTTGTTCTCAACTACGATCTCCCCCAGGACTCCAAGACATACATTCACAGAGTCGGACGAACAGCCCGTGCGGGAAAGTCTGGTATCGCCATCAGCGTTGTGACGCAGTACGACGTCGAGATCTTCACACGAATCGAGGCTGCTCTCGGCAAGAAGCTCACAGAATATCCCACCGAGAAGGAGGAGGTGTTCACTTTCCAGACCCGAGTTGAGGAAGCCCAACGCCACGCCAGAGTCGAGATGAAGTCTTTCACCGAAGAGAGGGGCAAAAAGGGCAGCACATTGAAAGGTGGACGCAAGAAGGGCGGCAAGCGGGGGAGAGACGACATGGACAAGGAGGAGGGTTAAGAGCTGGTGCCTGGACTGGAGTTTTGGCAGTTCGGCGTTGTTTTGGTCGGGGAAAAAGTGTCAAATTCGAAGGATTTTTCGATGCTTGCTTCAGTGTTTCAATGTCTATCTTGGCCAGGAGATGTGGACTGCTCAATTGTGACCTGGAGTGACTGTAGCTACTCGAGGTTAGACGATGAGTGCGTCAACGAAGGATCCTCTAATTTAGATGACGAGTTAAGTCATTTACTTACTATCACTAAAGATAATTCGTGTTTCAAAGTTGCACTCAGCTCTACCACTTTAATCACAGTTCATCAGCCCAGCCTGCCAAGCCCGCTTACATTCTCCTTGTCAAAGCTTCAAAGAACATGAGAATCAAGCCGACCAAGCCCAATTGACTGGACTTAAGGCAACCTCTCATCGACTTCAGTCCTTGATTCACTAACTTTCTCAACTCTGATTCCAACTTCTCACTCTTCAGCCTTGTGAATCATCCCCAAAATCATCCAGTCCTTCCCCAGCCAAGCAAAGTCTGAAACAACCCCGTCCCAGTAAAGCGGCCGCTCTGCGCAGGGATCACGAAGATCTTTACAAGTTTCAACGCTCTACCTTTAACCGCGAATGGCTTTGCGCAGGCCCCGGACTAGGGGAGGAAATAAAACTCGGGACCCTAAGCCTGACTGATAAAAAGATTTAGGTAACTTAGTATAAATTTAGGATAAATTTAGGATACCTTTTGTAGAGTTTATTTTGTCACCCTAAACTTAGGTCTTGTGTTTTCTTGCTCCCTAAGGGCCGGAGTTACAAAAGCACGAGAATCGGTCAGCTTTTGTTTCGCCAGCGACCAAACTCCATCTCTTATCCCTGTTGTTTTAAAGGCGGCCGCTCCCAGAAGTTCAAAGTTGCACCATCTTGAGATGAAAGGAGTTTTGGTGTAATTGTTTCGTCTAGCAGAGCTGTATATGCATATATATAAGTTGATGAAATGTAGGATGAGAAATACTTTGATCCGTAGTTTCGTTCGTTACAGGTGTATTGATTACACTGTCCATTCATTCCTTGATCTTGATATCGTCACATTCTTTTCATCATGTATACTTCTACTCTTCTTCTCACTCTCGTCGCTTCTGCGAGTGCTCACATTGCTTCTTGGAACAAGGGCATGTACTGCAAAGTAAAACGCCCTCCACAATTCATCACTTCCTTCTGACTCTCTAGGGCGGCAATGACTCTTCTGTTGACAACGCCAACACCAACCTCGCCGTGAACCCTCTCTACGATCTCCCCAAGTCCAAATGGTGGATGCAAGCCGACCGCGGCTGCGATGCTGTACCCCCTCCCAAAGGCGAGTTCCTCGAGCTTCCAGCCGGTAAATCCTTCATGACCGAACTCGCCAACAACCGTGCCTTCACGACACTCTCTTACAAGGGAGAGTTGACTACAGAATGGCAGGATGGCAAGAACCGCTCTATGCCTTGGAGAGGTCCTGAGGGTGGTTGTCTCATGGATGGTGGTGATGGCTCAGGTGGAGAGTTGCACACCAAGAATATTGAGTCAACTGGTGGAACAGCCTGGGCCATCTCGTACGAGAGCGATATCAGCAAGGTCACCATGGATAACCTTGTTGTTTTCTCTGTACGATACTAGTAAGACTCCAGTCTAAGACTCCAGTCTAAGACTCATGGTCCAAAACTGACGAAGCAGTTCTCCTTTCTTTCGCGAGACTTGGTACGATGTTCCAGCTGATATGCCTGCATGCCCTGAAGAAGGCTGCTACTGCGCGTGGCTTTGGATCCCCGATGGCTGTGAGTCACCCATCTTGTATACGAAAAGCACAACTGACGCCTTGAACAGGTGGCCAGCCAAACATGTACATGCAGAACCATCGCTGCAAAGTCACTGGAAGTACTTCCACCAAGAAGCTCGGCAAGCCTAAGCCTCCTGTCTACTGCCGTGACAACCCTACCAAGTGTGTCCCTGGGCCCAAGCAGATGATGGCATGGAACCGTAAGTTTGTCTCGAGCAGGTTTGTGGCTGTCAGTGACTAATATCGTGCAGAAGCTGAAGGCAACAACGTCAACCCCCCTAAGGGCAAGACTCCTACTTACAACCAGCGAATGGGTTTCATGGATGGCGCTCAGGATGATATCTTTGTCGATAAATAGATTGGAAGAGCATGTACAAGTAGTATCAAGTCCTTCCGGAAGGACTGGCTTTCTCTTGTATTATCCTTATGGTCTGACCCTAGGAATTAAATTGTATTCTTCATCCGTCATCGAGTCCCACCCAAGTGTTGTCAAGATCAAAAGCGTGTAACAGCATCCTTTGGGTCATGCTCTTGACAATAATGAATCGTTTTCTTTGGCATTTCCAAGTGTAATAATGATACATCAAATAGTTAGTCCGATCCCAGCCTCTATCTATAATGATACCCAGTAGAACTGCCCTGAGACGCCAATTCGCCGTACACAAAACATCATCACCACGCTGCAGCCCTTACAGAATCATCTGCGCCCCAATCCTCTCGTCGTTCATCGCCGTCAACCTCATCTTCTTCCTCTTCACCATCCACCAACTCTGTATCCTCGTTGCCCAGAGTCTCTTCACCGTCCTCGCGACTCTCGTCGTGTTCTTCTTCTTCCTCTGCTACCTCCTCGGCCTCTTCCTCACCATCGCTCTCCTCGGCTTCATCATCTCCCTCGCTTTCACTATCAGCGTCTTCACCGCTAGACTCGTCGGTGTGGTGTCTCAGATTGGGGAAGATGAGCCCAGGAGGGACCTCCTCATCGTAATCTTCAGGGACATCGCTGAGGTCACTCTCATCATCGGCTGAATCATGAATGCTGCCTGGCTCGCTCTCAGCCTTGTCATCGGCGTGCTCTTCGCCGTTTTCATCATCCCCGCCATCTTCGTGATCCTCGTCATGCTCTTCCTCATGGTCTTCGTGGTCCTCTTCGTGTTCGTCTTCATGCTCATCTCCAGCATCCTTCATATCAACATCAACGTCGTGACCAGCTTCCCGCCGAATCTGAGCATCAGCTTCCTCGTCGCTGCCCGCATCGCTTGCATGCTGAATAGGCGTGTGGCTACCGCGCTTACCGCTCGAGACACTGCCAACTCTGCTCTTACTCGACTTGGGCGCCTCCAGAGCTCGGACGACTGCTTGCTCAGCCTTGCGCAAGACATCGGGTCGTCTGACGCCAAGCTTTCGTGCCCGTGGTGCAGCCTCATGCTTCTCTGTCTCCATGGGAGTTGCTGTGCCGGTGATGCTCTCCTGTCCATTGGGAGCATTGAGAATATTTGCGAGCGAGCTGGTGGCTTTTGCCTCTGCTTGCGCTGCTTCGAGCTGGGCCGCAACCTCTTTAGCATGATGTCGCTCTTCTACGACCTTACTAGGGTCTGGGCCAGGCAGCGTCTTTGCTATCTCAGAGTAGATCCTGGAGTAACAATCATTGAGAAGATCATCGATGGGTGCCACTTTCATAAGATTGGCATTGAGCTTTTTCAGCTCGATGGTTTCCTTCATGCAGTTGAACAATGGAATGTCAGCACCGTCGCTTGCGGCCCAGTCTGCGATTCTCTCTCCAATAACCTCGAACTCCTCGCTGGAAAGAGACTTGAACACGTCGTCCGAGACTGGTGACACATGGTAACCTTCTCGCAAGAGCTTGAGGTAAGCCATGCAGCAAGACTGCCATAAATCGGTGAAGTGGTAATAGTCCGCACCCTTCTTGCGAAGACGTCTGAGAAGTTGTTCCAGATTATTGCGATCTGACATAATGACCAACAGCTTGGTCATGAAGCGGACGTATTGTTCTGTGTAAACGTGATGTCGACCGGGTCGCTCCGCATCGCACTTCCAGACGTTCATAACCATCGTTTTAGTGACCATGCTGTCCCGAAGAATGACGAAAGCAGCCTTTGCTTCCACTAATCTGTCGTTGCCCTGTGCCTCGTTGGCTTCATCGAATAGTATTCTGGCGTGCCTGATGATGATGCGATGCTGCCAGTTAGACTTATCCTTGTCTCTGAGCTTGGTGAGATTGCGAATAATGTACTCCTCCCAATCTTCAGGCTCCGTGAAGGAAGCAAAGAGGTCATCAGGGTTGACAGGTAAGCCAAATGGCTGCTCAGCTAAGATCGCAGCAGCGTCTTTAGACGGTAAGTCACCTCGAATCACTAGCTTGTGTAAGATGGAAACTATCTTGTAATGTGGCTCGAGGATAGGATCACTGTTTCGACCTCGTCGAGCATTGTGCGCTACCGTGACTGCTTTCTGAAGTGTTTGGATCAGTAGTTCAATGCTGATCTTGGACTTCATATCTTTGACATCAAGTTGGTCATCAGATGTCTGGTACATCTTCCAATAGCACTTGGAGAGCATGTACGTATTCCTGTCACTGTTAGACTCGACATACACCTGCGGGGGGGGTCAACTTACTTCCAATCGGTTGGCTTTCGTTGCATTGCCATCCTGAACAGCTTGGCTGCAAATTTCCAGACTTTGTACTCATTCATTTGCGGGTGCAAAATCTTCTTGAAGGTTCCGGCTCCCATATCCTCGATAAAGTACCTTTCTTGATCAGAGTGATGGAACGGTTCCATAGCGAATGGTTCGCGGCTCGAGGCATACATTCGCATAGCAAATTTGTGATACAGGTCATGCAAAGGGTCTCCATCGTGCGTTTCGACTTCCACATTACGGGAGTGTGAAAGCGCGAGGGTATAGCAATGGATAGCGTTTCGCTGGAACTTGACCAACTCAGGTCGGTCCTTGTTCATCTTATCAGCAGTCCAAAGAACCGCTTCATCCAGTTCGTAGTCAAAGCATTCAGCCAACCGGAACCAGGCATCCCACCTGTCTGCAGTGAACTGAAGTTGTAGTCTCAAGAAAGTCGCACCAATACGCAAATCGTCGGTTGCGCCAGGAGTCTGTCTGCGATTCAAGTCGACACCCTTGAACTTGGTGAGAGCCATCATGCCGAGCAAAAAGAACCAGCCATGAGTCGCGAGGATGGTCTCCGGCGTGTTAACAGACACAGCGTCGACTGAGACTTCCCCAGTAAGGGCTCGGTACAGACGCAGTGGGTGTATAGGTCTCTTCAAGTATTCGGTAAAGTTGCGGAGATTGTGGTACATCTGAGACGTCGACTTTGCTTGGCCAAGAGTCTGCTGCATGTGATCGATTGTTGTCTTGAGATCTGACTTGAGAAGATCTTTCATCGGCATACGGTTCGCGAGGATAGTAACCCTCTCCACGAGTTGCATGGTCTGTCGCTTCTCAAGCTTCTCGGGAGGACAGGCGTGATCCTGGACCTCCCAAACGCCTGCCCCAAGTTTGAGACCATGTAGATCGTAGAGCACTTGTCCAAGATAGTCTTCCCAGTTCTCAATGTTCTTAAGCTTGAGAAGTTCGACACGCATAACCTTGAGGAAGATTTTGTTCGAAGCTTTGCAGAATTTGCGAATGCCAATGACCTGGTGGATGGCGGCGAGGAAGTCGGCCAGGTCCTTTTCGGGCCCGATTATGCAATTGTCCTCATTGATGCCAGCCCTGAACATGGTGTATTGGAGGCACCATGCACGAATCTGCATCTCTTTCAACCTGTTCTTGAGTGATTGGAGAGCTGCTTTCGAAGCAGCATTGCCAGGTCGATCTGTCTTGAGGCCAATACGAACCTCGTCTTCGCAGAGGCTCGACACGTGCAGTAAACAGTTGACCTTGGCGAGCGCGGCAGTGGTGGATTTGATGTGAGCGTCGTCAATAATCTCGAAAGCGGTGTTATCATTGAGTGCAGAATACAGTGCACTAATAAGGAGCTCATCCAGCGATTTCAGAGTGCGCATAAAGAGCAACTTCCTGGAGTCGGCCGGAGTTTTGGCATATGTTTCACCTTCCAGATCTGATACGATCAACTCAATACTCTTCAGATAACAAGAGAATTGCTTGGTAGGATAACCGATAGCGTGATAAGCGGTTCCCAAGCGTGACCACAGAAACAACCTAAGCTCTGTGCTACTGTTATGAAGAAATTTCCACAAATCTTGGAGGCTCTGACTTGCACAGTCCGAGAGTGACTTCTTTTGCTTGTCGCTTGAGCTCGAGCTTGAGCTTGAATTTGAACTTGAATCATCATCTTCAGTGCCCGGGCTCTCGGGCTCTGCCTCCTGGTCGGGGACGCAGACTGAAGAAGGGTTGAGAACAGGCTCTAGCGTCTCAATGACAGAGACCGGATCCTCCATGTTATCCTGAAATAGTCCGAGGAAGAAGTCCATTGTAGTCAGCTTGGAGATTTCGCGATCCGCGGCTTCTGGGGAGATCGTTGGCATGACCACGTTGTTTGGCAGCGAAATGGTGGGAATATTCTCATCTGCCAGGTGATCCCGTAGAGATGTCCACATGAGAAGAATGTGTTCGCGCACAGGCCGCTCAGAATGTGAAGACACAAGAACTGAGGTCCACAAGAAACGTGCTGAAAGTTCATCATTTGAAGGACGATTGAGTGCCTGGATGTAAGCAGAAGCAACATTGAGCCATCTCCCGAGTCGGTATTTGGTCTTCATACGAGTTGCATAATCCACAACGCTGTTAGGATTGGTGATGAGTTCGTATATGTCGATATGAAGTTCATAGATCATAGGGACAATGGTTTCGAGCTCGGCCAGCTTCTCGGGTGAACCAGCAGCCATCTCCATTTTTTCATTGATCCTTTGATACAACGCTGCGTCCGAATTATTGAGCATCTGGACTACAGATAGCTTCATCTTGTCGGACCACTTGGTTGTTGCATAGCTCTCGCTTACAGCTCTGACCCATTCGTATGCGACATCTTCAGGGGTCATCCACGATCGAGATTCTCCAATCTTTGTAGCAAACGACCTTAAGCCCTGTGTCTCATTGAAACTCGGCGTTGAGTTCTGGTCTTGCGAACTTGTCTTCGCATGCTCCAAGAAAGATGATGGGCCAAGGGGAGCTTGCTCATTCTTGTGCAAGAACACCTTGGCGACCTCCTCGCGAAAGTCAACAATGGCACTGCTCAGATCCCCTGCGGCCAGATTTGCGATCTTACCCGGTCGGTCTTCAACAGCGCATGAATCGATGAGCTCAGTGATGAAATCGAAGGTCGACTTGTCGTCCACTCCCAGATTTTCGAGTACGCTCTTGGTCATTTGGAATAGGTTTTGGTCAGCACCTTGATAAGGCTGTAATTGATTAGCAATTAATGTGCTGGGATCAGTTGATTCCTCAGCTTGTAGTGTTTCTCTTCGTCGAACTCGTTTACTGCGTTTCTCGGTCGCATTCTCTTCTTCCGCGCCGTCTGGCAGTCCTGCTGCAGATTGCGATCGTTTCCTTGTTGATACTCCGTTGGTTTCTTTTTTGGGCTGGTCACCAGCCTTTTGGCTGTCTTCGGTGGCCTCAGATGTAGCTTTTTGATCCTTGGGTTCTGCTTCAGGGCTACTCTTCTCAGACGGTTCCGCTAGCTGGATCGGCCTTCCTATCGCAACTTGAATTTCTGAACTGATGCTCTCAGAATCGTTCGAGGGCGTGTCTACGACAGCCTCGTCCACGCTGCTGTCCAAAATTTCATCAAATATGTCGAATACCTCGGTATAATTTGTAAGACGATTTATGATTTCATCACCAAGACTTGCCCAGGACGATACTGTCTTGGGGTCGCTGCGGCTGACATTCTCGGCATCTCTCATTTCTGTGTCTTCTGCGGTCTGATCCTGAGTAACGGGGTCTTTGGGTGGTATTAATGACTTAGTCGGGTCGGGTAGAAAGGGGATGGGATCAAGGTGACGCTTGAGAAGAGCAGGCATTTTCTTCTTGAGCCAGGGAGCCATTATTGGATGCGATAGAGCCATCTCGTCGCCAAGAAGCTGCAGTTGGTCCTTCAACTGCTCGCCTGCCATGCCTTCTGCTAAAGAGGGAGGCTCAACTTCCACAACAGCAGGGTCATCATCCAACTCAATCGCAGCCTCAAGACAAAACCGCTTGAGACGGTGGCTATTCATGGAGCCGGCGAATCGAGCAGCCCTTCTCCAGAGCTCTGGGTCGGACGGGTCCTGGTCCAAAGCAGTCATCCAGCTATCCAAAACTTTGTTTGCATGGTCGTCATGGTATTTCAGTCGAGTCTTTTCCTTGAATGCCGGGTTTGAGGTCGATTCGTCCTTGTACTTGTCGACAAAGAACTGGCCGTAGTTTTTGTACGATAAGTAGAGCGCTTGAGAAAGACTAGCTGCGACACCATCTGCCCCTCCGGCATCGACATCTAATCCTCCATCTGTGAGCGAATGGTCCAAATTGGACACATCTGGTTGACCGTCGGCATGTCGCTCTGCCCGTTCGTAGTCGGTCTTGGCTTCCCGGTACTTGAAGATCTCGGATTCGAATAGCTCGTTGTATGCGGTTTCGGCAGCTTCGCGCGATCGGGGTCCTTGTGCATGGAGTTTCAAGGCATTCTGGAACCTTTTCAGAGCTTCATCGACCTGGAATAGGTCAGTTGGTGTGCGCGATTGTTTCGTCAGCTGTCAATCTCACATGGATCTCCTTTGTGGTATCGATTTGTTCGTCGATATTGTCCTCGGGCTCGAGGTTGATTGCTTGGAATGCCGGCTTCAAATATTTAATTAGCAACGATTCTCTCCGGCATTGGGGATCATACCATATTGGCGGTCGCAATACTTCTAGAGCAACAGCCGACATTCGTGTGTGCGACAGAGGATATATCCTAACAAAGTTGGCTATTGTGATGAGAGTTTGGGGTCAATTCGGCATGCTTGGCGGGCGTCCACCTCATTAATTGCCCTGACGAAAGCGCGTTCTAAGACGCGGATCATTTCAGCCCCATTACGCCACAGAGAGACTCGGTTTGTTGCAGTTGGAGCACGTGGATGTGGCGGTGTTTAGAGCTGCACGGCTCCTAACGTGGCCTGGACTAACTCAGTACGTAGCTCCCGGTCCAGCTATCAAGGAGAGCAAGGAGCAAGGCCAGATCTTAGGGAGGGACCAGCAACCAACGGTTGGCTTCAACATCTTACGCCAGCTCCGCAGTTCTCGTTCTCGATTCGAGAACAAAGAGACCGCAACCGACCTCGACTTTTCCCCTCTTTATTCTCTAGACGAGTCAATTTCGACAATCCTCGCTTCAATTTCGACTCTGATTTCCATTAGCGGTTCGCGAGGAGCTCGTCGTCATGGTCGCGCCAGCGGTCCCTGAGTGCGCAACACCATCGGTACTCTTGGCGTTGACATAGCTAATCTCGAGATAGAATCACCGAGGAGATCCTCCACGAGTCGATCGATGCACGAACCGAATCCCTCTCTGGCCTAAGGGAACTTGGCCCTCCTGATCTTGTTCACCTACTCAAGCATGCCGTACGAAACCCAGCTAAACAGGTATGCAAGCTTCCCGGCGCAAGGGAGACCAGGAACTGACGTTTTGAAGACTGGCGTCTACCACCATGTCACCGGTGTCGATGCATCCTCCTCTGCGAGTCTAGCAGCATATATCAATACCCTAACCTACAAAGAATCTGGGCCAAATGCGACAAACAAGATTGTCGAGGGTGTCTACTGGTACGTCATGACGCCTATGCGCCCCTGTACTCGCGATTGCAGGTCCTAATTCTGAGTAGCTGCTACAATGCCTTCTCCCGACTCGACATGCGCGTACACGTATCGATCCCCGGAACCGTAGAAAGCTATTGCGTCGACGAACGAGGCGAGAAGAGGAAAGCATCCGAGGAGCTTTGGCTGGAGACTTATCTATGCAGTGTTCTTCGAGCTTACTCGTACGCAGACGATGGTAGCGGCGATACCATTCGAAAGATTATGGGTGTTCGAAGATTCAATCCTGTTACAAACACTGAAACCGAGCATCGTTTCCTCCATGCCGCAGAACAGCTCTTCTTCAGGGGTATGCCACCCCAAATTGGCTACTCTGCCTAGGCTAACCAACTTTCTAGGATGGCAGCTGGGTTCCGATTCTGTGGTTCAGGTGCCTACCAATGTGTCGAATCACCTAACTACGGGCCTGCTTAAGTATCTCGAGACAACCGGACGCTATGCCTCTGGAATCAACTTGTTTGAGAAGCTTCGAACGCAAAGCGTCGAGGTATCATCTCTACTAGCGAAGGTCATGTTCATGGGACATGAGGAGGTTGCGGGGGTCCGAACGCTTCACCAATCTTTGCAAGAAACCCCCATGGACTATGTCATGCTTGACACTCAAGCTGAGTTTTTGTTGCACAAGGCCAAGAGCGCCCCTACGCCTGAGCTCAGAGACGAGAGACTGAAGATGTCTCTTGGTTGTGCGGATCGCGCTACTGTCGCTGCCCCAACTGAGTTCAGCACCTGGGCGAGACTGGCCCAGGTATACGTAGCTATGGAAGATTGGGACAATGCGCTTACCATTCTCAACTCATGCCCTATGTTCACCTACCAAGACAAGGACACGCCTCTGATGCCAGAACCAAAGGAGGTCCACTTGCCAACTCTCCCTGAAACTCGCCTTGACGAGATTGACAGCGAGCCTGAATCGCGATACTCAGAACAGGTCGACCCTAGCTTGCTCAACCTGCGAGCGGCATCCTACAGGGGCACTTTTAAGAAAGCGTACGATATCCTGACCGAGATGACTGCCAAGATTGGTTGGGACCAGCTTCTGAAGATCAGGAGTAATGTATTTGTGATGGAGGATGAGTACCGCACAGAGAAGCAGGAGGCTACTCAGCCAGCCTCCTCGGCAAAGCGAACTCCTAGCACAGATGGTCTACGGGGTACACCTGATCAGACTGTCAACCAAGACGAAGAGACTGAGGACGAAGAGGTAGAGAAGCTTGACAAGGCCGCTTCCAAAGCTGAGGAAGCCGGTGAGGAGGTCCCTGCCACCAACGGTACCAGCGAACAGGACAAGATCGAGAAGCCTTCTAATGTTATCGACCCAGGCGAGGCAAAGGCGGACAGCGAGGTAGGCTTTATCTTCCTACCATGCAGGAACAAAGCTAATAATCCACAGACAACCAAGAATGACGAGCACTTGTCCAAGCTCAACACCAAGCGTCTTTGTGAGCGCTGGCTAGACAGCCTCTTCATGGTGCTCTACGAAGACCTGCGTGTCTACACAATCTGGCGTACCCAGATGGCTCAGTACCGCGCCCAGCAGATGCAGTACAAGAAGTCAGCAGAGGAGTGGGAGATTCTTGGTTCTCTCGCTGAGCGTCTTCAGCACGTCGACGAAGCTGTCGAGGCGTATCGCGCATGCCTATCAATCCGATTCAGCCCCAAGGCCCTCGCCGGTATCCTACGTGTCTTTGAGAAAACTAAGAGCACAAGAGAGACTGTGGCATCCGTCATCCGACTAGTGACATGGCAGTACCGATGGTACAGCGAGTTCAGCCCCGAGCTGTTGCACACGATACGGACTCTGATCGAGGACGAGGGAGCAGTGAAGGTCCGGAGCATCATTCAAGCTACTAGCTTGCCGCAGAATGTGCTGGATCTCACACATCACTATGCTGCGCTGTGCGCAACATTCAGGAGCAGCGGTACCGACGGTTAGGATTGAGCGATATGGTCTGTTTCAAAAGGATGTTTGTGGATGATGGATGTTTAGATATACATTGGGGAGATGCGTGCGTGGTATAGGAAGCAAGCTAATTGACGATTCAAGTCCTTGGTAGGGTAAAAGTTTCGTTCAGGGAGTTTCTGGGTGATATGTGATTCAGTGTTTGAAGAATAGTAATGCGATTTGTATTTGTATGAGCAGCATGGCCCTTAGTTATCTGGTTTGTTCTCGGTTTGAAGCTCCTGTGACTTGATTCTGTGTTGAACAGCTGCGATGCCTGATGCTCTCAGGCTGGATCCCTTCTCATTCATGGGTGAAAGCAGTCTCCTCTCGAGAAGTAGAGTGCCTTCGTATGCTGTGCTCCGGCAGCCAGGCTCTACTGATGTGTATCTGTTCAATTCTCTATCCGATCACTTTCATTCTCTCAGCTCGAGTCTGTCTGAATCTTGTCCAATACCTTGGCGTAATAGAGCAAGACAGCACTAGGTATTTTATTTTGATCTACGCACTACCTAAGGTAGCAGGTAGCACAATACCTCGCGCCTTTCAGATCGTTCATTCCTCCGAGGGTCCGCCAATATTAACGGAAGTGCCTCCTTGAAGCAACATAGAAGTTCTTGCTCATGACTTGACTACTCCACTGCGTTTCACCAAGAAGGCAGCCCCACAGAAGCTTGAGAACAGAGGCAAACCCCGTAAAGTAAGATCCTTATCCTCAGTGAGAAAAAGATCCAAGATTCATGTATATTTAGTATATCTCAGCAGACCTCTAGATCAATTAATATTGGCAGCCTGGCTTAGCATCAGAAGTCTTTTTGCTTCTTGGGGGATTGATTACAGGTAAGGTGCGCTAAGCTTCGCAGGTACATCGAGAGCTGCTGCCTCCAACAGCATGGAAGGTACCAACAGTACCCCACCATCGTCATACCTTACCTTTCCTTTCCTTCTACCTCCTACTTCCAACTTCAACTTCAACATCTACATCACACAATCAGTCTCACGCAAACAGTCTATCGCTCAACTCTTTCTTGATATCATCATCATCATCAAGAGATTATCCCCGCAAGTGAAGAAGAGACACAACATCATCCCCCATCCATAAATTAGCTGATAGCTACATCGTCCGACAATGTCCAAACGTATCACAAAGGTATACCCTCCTCCTTTCCATCCTCAATACCACCGATTAACATATTCCAGGAATTCGGGGAGATTTCCCAAAACCCGCCTGAGGGTTTCTCCGTCTCCCTCCCTCCTGATGAGACCATCTACACCTGGCATGTTACGCTCACGGCACCTGAGTCAACTCCCTACCACCCAGGCAAATTCGGAATCGTCCTGACCCTGCCAACTGAATACCCCTTCAAGCCGCCTGTCGTCAAGTTCATCACTCGAATCTATCACCCCAACGTCACAAACGACGGCCAGGGCAACATCTGCCTTGGCCTCCTCAAGCCCGACGCTTGGAAACCCAGCACACAGCTCCGCGCTGTTCTCGAGGGCCTTCGCAACCTCCTAGAGGAGCCCCAGATCGGCGACCCCCTCGAGGAGCGAATTGCTCAAGAGTATCAGAACAACCGTGCCGAGTTTAAGAAAAACGCCAAGAAACATGTTGAGCTGTATGCAATGGGCTTGCCTGACTTCCCTCCGGTTGCCTAGAATGGCAGTCTTGGGAACAACGGGAGCGGCGTCGTAGTACCAGGGCCTTCCAGTACGCCTGCGCCTACCGCCCCTGCACCTCAATTGTATTTCAGACCACACGTACCAATCCCAGAAAGTCTGATACAAGCTAGATTGGCGTACCCCCGATTGTCTTTGGGCGATCTAAGTCTAGAGCAAGGAGTAGAGGCACGGGAAAGACCTGCGCCTACCGCCTCTGCACCTCAATTGTATTTCAGACCACACGGATTAATCCCACCAAGTCTGGTACACCGCGGAGGTCCTAGAATGGTGTATGGTGTGCCTTCGGGGGATCTAAGTCTAGAGCAAGGAGTAGAGGCACGGGAAAGAATGGGGGAATCAATACTAAGACAACGAGAACAGGAACAACTCCGGGCTGGTGTAGTGGAAGATATCGTCGAATCGGCTGACCAGGCGGAGGAGGAGCAACAATAGCGACGATGGTTCAGAAACCGGTTGCGTCGCATCGGGAGTCGTCTTGCTAGGTTCTTTTGAATTTTATAGCGAATGCTTGAAAAGGGCGAGATGAGCTAAATGGAATAGCGAACGCACATGATGTATGTATCTTGATGCCTCTCCGGGCTTTCTATCAGTATATCATTATTGAAAAGGAAAATACACATGAACTACAGCGACGAAAGACGACTTCTCTCTCACCACAAAGTCCTCCAGATCGTCGTGGACTCATACATCTCAGGTAATTTTTGCCAATTCTTTACCATCATGGCAAAAGACGTGCTGTTGCACACGTAGAATTTCTCAAGGGCCAGCCTGGTAAGCAGCATTCTTTGTCATGCTCTGTCGTGAAACTTGTTGTTGATTGAAGCTACCGTAGCTGAAGCTGGATCCTAGTCCCAAATGATACAAATCCAGACCAGATGCGTTACCTGTTGTCAACGCTAAACTTTTGACGCTTTATTTTTTGCATCCTGCTTACAAGACTTCATTCTCAAGATCAGTGTAAGTGTCAGCATACCTATTCTCCCCTTCTCAGTTATTTCAGCGCAACATGGCTGATGTTTGTCTCACTTTGGCCATGCTCACAAGACTCATCATGAGACATTACCATTCATCACGAGTAGATACCCCGATTAGCTTTTGTCTCAGACAGATCGAGGCGTGTGGACAAGGGTGAGACATCAATAAACCACGCGTGCAGGAAAAGAGAACGAACAGTCATGTAATTATCTTTCATTCCATTAGGGTATCAAAAAAGGTTATCCCCCAAATCTACTCCTCGACAGTAAGGTTCTACCCAGTTCATACGTAATTTTCCCCCCCATCTATATGAAAACCAGACACCGCCTGGCTTTGCCAGTCCTTTGCATCCAAGCCATACCTCCCTCCGTAGGAAGTCGTTTTCCTTCCCTACAAGAGTGCTGTGAGGTTGGTGGTGCTTTTTTTGTCTTGTCGCAATGCAGCCGTAAACCATCGTCATCAAGTATAAAACAGTGTTTCCTTTTTTAGGTTCCATTCCATCCTGTACATTCCAGCCGCCCAACGCTGATCCCTCCCCGTTGCTTTGAGACATTGTAAGCGCGCTCCCCCAGATGTTGGGGTAAGCTGAAAAAAGAAATAAAAGGAAATTTTGAAAGGAAGGTTGAATATGAAAGTGAATAAAGAAAAAAACGAAGACACAATGCCGGCTAAATCGAGAAATAGACCATGCCTTCCATTGAAACGCCATTCCATGATAAGGTTCGGTGGCTCACACCTGTTTCAGTGTACCGAAATGAGAAAGAAGTGAGGTAGTAAAAGGAGATATTGAAGGAGTGTTGAAGGGATCGAGATGATGTGATGATGTTGACGCGGCTCAGATGTTTAATTTCCTGGTGTTTCGGGTCGGGGTAGACAGTGGTGGCTGTCCTCCAACTCCGCCTATCCGACGTTCCATGTCTTGCCCTGACGGACTCGATCCAGCTGCGCCTTAGCTCGTCGCTGCTGGCGCTTCTCGTCAATCTGGACCTGGCTGAGGTGCCCGAAGCCATTCCGTCGTTTGAAGCAAGCCTCCATAAGAGCGTTAGCGTCGATCAGTCGGCGTGGCATCGATTGCACAACACCAAACATCTCCATAGGATCGGCTACAGCTCGAATCTCGCTCTCGCCTAGCTTAAAGATGGCCAATGCAATGCGGAACAGAGTCTTGGAGCCCTCGTAGAAGAAGACATCCCACACCCTCAGAGTAGTCTCAATTGGGAGCGTTCCGATAAAGCAGCTCATGAACCAGGCCGTCATGCAAAGAGTAATTGGTGGAAGTCGGTCAGTCGGTGTTGACATGCGTGCGAGTTCCTTGCGGCGCGAGCGAGTAAGGCGGATTGACTTGCTTGTCGAGGGTCGTGAGTTGGGATCAGCCTCAAGCTCGCCACCGACCTTGTCCCAGACGGCAGGCATGGAGGTTCGCATCTCAGTCATGAGAACGCCCAGATCAATCTTGGAGCCCTCGAGACTCATCTCATGGGTACCAGGAAGGTAGATGCGTGTGATGACGTTGAGAAGCCAGAAGCACTGCTCCTCAGTGTCAACAAACAAAAGGAGAAGACCAGCAAGGAAATTCAAGCTCTGGCAGTATCCAATCCGAGGGTTGTAGACTGCAAAGGCATGAAGCACACGGCGGAGAGAAGTGATGATTGGTGTCTCTCCATCCACATTGGGAGGCGCTGGGCTGGATCCCCGAGTAGAGTCCGACATTGTTGACTGGCTTTCTCTAGCGCTGCTCGAAGCCGTGTCCATCCCGCCGGGAGGCTTGAACTTAATGTTGTCAGGGAATGTCCGATGCAAATCTCGCTCGATAGCCTCAGCATCAACGTCCTTAGCTCGCTTAGTTGTTAGCTTATCGTAGAGACCCGAGTGCTTAGCCAGAATGGCGGGACCACCAGCGTAGTAGAACCAAGCTGCACCGCGCCATTCGGGAGGAATGCCCTTGCGAACAAAGCGTTTTGTCTTTGCGTTGGGAGCAGGGAATCGGTTGGGGTGGTCTGTCATGAGAGCATTATCCTTGAGGTAGGCATTCCACTTCTTCCGACGGCGTGCCAGGTACTCGGTGTATCCAGCATTCCAGGCATCGTATTGCTGCCGCGTCACGTACTGGTTCTCCTTCTTGAAGCCGTATCGGTCACGAGCGCCAGGGTCCTCAGGCTCGACAGGTTCAGGTGCAACAACAGGTGGTGGAGGGGCGGATACTGGCTCAGGTACAGGTACAGGCTGAGGCTCAGGAATGGGTGCGGGTACTGCTGTCGGTGTTGGTTCAGGTGCGGGCTCCGAAGCGTAGCCCATATTGCGTCCAGATTCAGGGGTTTCGGGTCGCTCGGAAGGTTCACGAACGGGTGAGAGGGGCGCGGAGACGGGTGGTGCGCTTGTAGGTGTTGGTTCGACAGCAGAAGAAGGCTGTTCATTAAGAGAAGGCTCAGAGTCCAATGACTTGGCTGAATCTCGCTTTTCATTCATTCCGCGACCGTAGTTTTCCGCGATATGGGGTACTGATGATGTGAAGGCCGGGTGGGTGAAGATCATCTTGGACATTCGAATCTCCATGTCAAGGGTCGAGTTGGACTCTTGTACCTTGCGTTGAGGGAAGTCCTCGTCATCTGCATCGTCTCTGATGCTGTGTCGCTGATCCATGTCTGAGGTTGATGTCACGGGGCGAGAATTCCTGTTGTGATAATCAGGGTAGTGCACGTCGTCTTCGTCGTCGTCGAAACCTTGCTCGTACATGCCCATAACATCCTCAAGGCTCGGTTCGTCGTGTTCGGGGTCGTTGTCGTTGTCGTTTTCAGGGCTGGCTTCTTGCTCCCCTTCGCCTTCAGGGCTCGGATATAACGATGTAACGGAGCTGTCCTTTGTGAGGACGCTACTTCTCTCAGTTACTGCAGTTCCTGGAGCAGTAGATTCAGTGAATTGAGAGCGAAAGCTCGATCTAAATTCTTCACCACTCATCCACGGGGCGACGACAGGGCTCGGTGAGGCCGACCCTGGGTTGGAGTAGCTTAATGGTGGCCGTGCGGCGGAAGCTGTCGCACCATTGGCCGTCCGAGCACGGGGCGCTCGAGGCTCATAAAAGTCGTTGGAAGGTGGAGATAGGACCGAGTGGTAAGTAGATGAAGACTGACAAGATGAAACTGAAGGACCGCGGGGACGTGGAGGAGCAGGCCATAAGGGATGTTGCGAAGGTGATACAAGCTCGAGGTACTGGTCGGCGGGATTGAGGCCGGGGGTAGAGGGCGATGTAGCGGTCGCAGTCGCGGTAGCGGTAGCGGTAGAGGTAGCCAGGGTGCTGTGGACTGGACGTGGCTTAGCCGCGTCTGTCATTGGTTGGCGGATACTTTGCTTCCGCGGCCGCGAGAAGTTCTCCACGGTGGGTGGCAGGCTGTCGTAGGCGCGCAGGTCAGCCAGTGACGATTTGGATGTCAGAAATGTCGGAGACGTGTTTCGAGATTCCACAGGAGTGCTTGCCGCAGTATCGTAGCTTAAAGGTGACGGCGAGTGCGGAGAGTCAAATGGTGATCCTGCTCGCTGTGATATCGACTGTCCAAGCATAAATCTTGAAGGGTTTGACATTGAATCCCATCTTGGTGAAACTGGCAGAGGAGGTAAATGTGACAGAGACTCATCAGAGGGTTGACGAGTATGGCTGTAGGCGGATCCAAACGGCACTATCTGAACCCGAGGAGATGCTAACGGAGACATTGATGGTGAAGTCATAGGCGATGCATAAGGTGATGCATCACTTGTCGAGGTCCCTGGTGCAAGGCTGCTGTTCTCACTATCCCGCTGTCGATTACCATATAAGGCAAACTTGCCTCGGGTTGCATGTGGTGAACCCGGAGCGTCGGGTACAGAAATAGCGAGGGGAGCCATGGTGTGATGGATGCACTTGGCAGTCGTGGGATCAGGATGCTGCTGCTGGGCGCCAGAGGCTGGCAAAAACTATGGTCGCCCAGCGGGCAGGTATAGATTTGCTATACAAAACGGAGTTTCGCTTTGCGTGCAAGGGTATCGAATTTTTTTGGGTCGTGTTCGTCGTTTCGTCGGTGATGCGGTTGGTAACGTTCGTTCAGTTAGTCACTGTACTGCGTCCTCCGGCAAGGTGCGCCGACCGTAGCAGCGCAGATATCTGAAGGTGAAGAGATCGTATTTGAGAAAATGCAGCAGCAGCTCTTGGCCATTGCTGTCGGTTCTAGAACAAGATATTCGATCTGCAACTGGAATTTGGGCAAAGGCCGGGCCAGAAGCAAAAAGAGGCGGTTGCTTTGGTAGTGAAGGTTTCGGCGGTTCGTGAGCGAGGGTTCGAGTATCGTTCCAGAGTTTCGAAACAAGCCGCACAAAAAATGATGGCGAGAACCTAAGTCACAAGCACAGCTATCTAACCAAGAAGTCGATCCAGTGCTGAAGAACGAATGTGAGAAAGAGTCGGTCTTTAGAGAAAAGGCGGATTCGGTGTGGGCTGTATGATTCCTGTGGAAAATGATGGGCGTCAAGCGATGGACCCCACGGTTAGGTCAAGTTAAAAGAAAGGACGCCGAATTTCGTCTTGACACAGACAAAACAACCCAGCCGGCATCCAGTTCCAGCTTCGAAAGTGATGAGAAGAACAAATGAATGGCTTCAGCCTGTGCTCAGGTCCAAGTTCAAGTCCAAGTCCAGGTCCAAGAGCACATTAAGAGCGAAAAACTCGCAAATACGCAAAGAAAGCACAGCCAGCACCCTGCACGGAGCGTTAACTTTCTGTACAGGGACGGGGAAGCCGGATTGGATTGGCAGGGCGGGTAGGTTGAATTTCGACGACAAGGATATTCCGCAGCCCCAGCCCAGGCCCAAAAACCAGCCGACAGGGGTGTCAATTCGTCGCTAACAGCACCAGCAGGGGAGCTTGGGCGCCGCTGTAATGAGAAGTCCGGCTCTAAAGGGAGACGAGATGTACCCAAACAAGTGATTGAACCGAGAATCGGAGGTTGAATCGATTTACAAACTTGGAAGTCGAGAAGCTAAGTTCGAGGGAGGGACGAAGCTTGGATCGTGCATTTATTTTGTTGTTGTTTGTTCAAACGGGGGAGTATAGTAGTATATCAGACAAAAAAGTCTTGTCTTGGGCGGAGTGGACAGCCCCCGACGGAGAGAAATCCAGGGAACAGAGAAATGAGACAAGGGAGAGCAACTGGACTCACTCAGAAGAGCCACAAAGTCGCAGTTGCAGTAGCAGGTGGCGCGGGGAAAAGAAGAAACGAGACGAGACCCAAGAAGCACATCAAAAGTAAAAATCCAATGGCCAATGGTGGTTCTATCCACCACCTGCGTTACCTACCACCAAAAAGGGAGCCCTGGGAGCAAAGGGGCGCGAGGTTGACAAAAAAGATCGAACGAGGCCCTCCAAGCTAAGATTCAATGTGATTTGTACGACTGTGACCGTTGGATTGTATGGATGGTCTGCGGCACATGCATGCCTCGTGGCTTTCACTTCCACATTCACTCTCACCCTGCTTCTGCGGCGTCTTTTCCGTTTGGTCTATCCCGTTGGTCACCCTCCTTCTTCTCCCAACTCTATCCACCGATCTATGACCAAGACGAAAATGAGTCGACCAAGAGGTCACAGACAACACCCATTGGCCGAATGGTGTCCCCGGGGAAGCAACTCTGGTTCTTTTGCTGGGTCCCTTTCAGCTGGGAAGGTCTCTTTTTTCGCACGCTAAATTGCTGGTGAGAGGGGGGCCCAATATCGAGTCAGTTGACCTAAACAGGCCTGGATGGGATGGCGGGGGGTCTGGGTCTGGGAATGAGAGCAAGGGTGATGATTTCATGGAACCAGGTTTGGGAGAATAGTTAGAGAGAGAAACAAACAAGCAGTCAGTCAGTCAAGATCGAATCGGTTGGTTCAATGGCGTAATCATGGAGGAATATGCTTAGTGGTGTTGGTCGTGTGTGATACTGAGAGGCTTGTGAGAAACAGGGGTTCTAACGGCTCATGTCATGTCATACCAGTATGCGAAAACGGTGCTTGTGAATCCGAGGATGTTCAAACTCAAGGGAGGGTACGTGTTTCTAGATAGAAGAGTCTTAGCCAACGTAATATGGACCACACCGAAAGGCAGAGAGGCAATCCAGACGATCTGGTGTTTGTGATGAATCTCAAAAAGAGGTACAGGGTTGGCTGATAAGAGCAGGAGATCATGAGCAAAGAAGCCATAGACTGTCACTTCTCACATACCGCAGTCCATATCATCTACACTATAGCGCCGCTATGATGATGGCCGGCATCGACTATATCTTAGAGGCAGCACATAATATCACGCAACATATAGTCATATACATACTTTTCATCCCTTATGTTCGTCTCATTCACTCAAGCCTCATTGGAGTTTAAAGTACCGTCCCCTCCTGACTATGAGATGCAAATTAAACCTGCCCCTCTCACCAAAACAACCTCTGAGCACAAGTTGAAGCCATTGAGATGCGGCGGCACCACCCCTCAACAATTCATTGGACGAAAGGGGTTTCTCGCAGGTAGAACAGACAAAAAATGTCCATAGTAGGCAATCCGAATAATATGCATCTGTTCGCGTAGAGGGTTTTGAAAACCACCGTCTCAAGCCCGTCTCTCTAATTCTCGCTAGCCCATCCTCCGGCAAAGGGGCCCGACCCAAAGGCGCTGCACCGTCTCAACGGGTTCCTCCCGTCCACGTTAACGTCTCTCCATCAGTCCAAAAGGAACACAAGCGGCGTCGCGGACTGGATGCCCGACTGGTAGATTACCCACATCGGGTAGTCATCTCCCTTTTTTTTCTTCTGCTAGGCTTATTCTGCCTTGGAGGCAGCATCAGAGAGTAGACCATTTGATGGCGTCAAAAAGACAGATCAAGAGTGGATGGTGTGAGAAAAAAGGCAGCCAATTACAACGACTTGGTACCTGGATCTTATTCCGCTGCAGGGACACCATTGCAACCCTGCTTTTTTCTTTCAATCCCCATACATTTTAGCTTAAGGTAAGCCAAACATTTGGAAATTAATGAAATGGCTTCAGGTGGTATCCACGATATTATCCATCAGCTATTACGTCGATGAGAGAACAACTTCCAAGGCACAAAACAAAGAAACATTTAACCGTTTATTCATCCATCCATGATCCCAGTGAACTTAGCCAGACTAAGTTAACCCAAGTGCACCAAGTCCATGTTCCTGGGGCCGTGTTGTGTTGCATAGCGCTGCTGACGTACCGTAATAATATGAATGGATGATGGTTACCTGTCCAATCTCGATTTTATCACGATTGCATTACTACGGTGCTCCCAGCGATTTGAAATCGATTTTATGCGGAGGGGAGACCGCACCGATCAGCTCTGGTGGGATCCAATTCTGACCCTTGTTGCTTCCGGTGAGCTTCTGGTCGAGTTCGAATTCTTGGATCTACATGGAATCGAGATGACACGCAGGGATTATGTAACTGTCAACTCGTCTCGCTCCGTGCTCCGTGATTATTTCGTCTCGTCAACGGAAGAATCTCTGCGTCTGCGTTGCGCTCGGCGATTTCTTGACAATCTCCACTGGCTTCAGGGGAATATTTCAGTGTAAGAATGACTTCAGCGTGGCGAGATAGCCTGACAAAAAGGAAACCTCAACGTTTTACAAACTCCATCTCACTGCTTTAGTGCAGACTCAGTGAAGAAATACCACTCAATGCGGGGCATCTAAGCCTCTGCTAATCTCTCTGTTCTGCAGCTACAAAGTCTAAAAAGTAAACATAACATTAACCTACGCTTGTGTACAGAGATCGGAAATAAGACTGGCCTCGACGTGACTTGGTCATCAACAGAGCGCGTTCTTCTGGAACCCTTTGAAGAAGTCGGCTAAGACTCCCCGCTTTTTGAGTGGAAACCTTGTCAATGGGATGAGCTGGACCGTCAAGCACGAGGCATCCATCGACAAGTGCATCTTTTAGGCGAAGAAGGCTTGCTAGCATTTCAGTACGTATGCTGACAATTGCTGAGCACTTATTAATTGAAGTATCGCGAGGCTTAGACAGTAGCTCATCAGAATTGCGTATTCCATCGATCGAGATGTAGTCAGATGTCCTCATGATATGAGATTTCGCATTCCAGTCGAGAGACTATACAAGACATGCGTTAATAGCACCTGAGACAGCGTGGTAAAGTGCACAAGAAATCATGCATGTTTCTAAGATCCATACTAGATGCCGAAGCTCATCTCGGTAACGTCCAAATTACACATGCCCACTCCGAACCACCGGGTCATGATCTGTTCTCCCGTCGTCATCACCCGCCCGTCGTCCAGTCCAGGGAAGAGTGACATATTCTGTTTATGCAAATACCAACAAAACACTCTACCACGCGCGTCCGTGTCGTGTCTTGATATGATGACCGAGGCGCAGCCACCCCGAACTAGCAATCCAGCGGATCACGCCTCGTTCATTACTAAAGGGTCTGGTCTTACTCAAGAGACCCAGATTGCGCAGGCAAAGACAACGGTTCCCGTCTTGGCCTCTCGATAGTAGAGACAGTTGAGGTGAAGCTAGACTCGAAGTGATTGCAAAAGGGTCGTGGCCGAGTTCAGGGTATTTCAGCTGAATACCGTGCGACCCCGATTCGCCCGGGAACGGAAGTTTCAGCCGTCAAATGGCAAATGTCTTTTAGTACGAGATTCAAATGAAGGGTCTTCAATTTACTTTGGTTATCGTGGCTTGGTATCACCATTGCAAGCCCTGAGTCCAGGAGTCTGGGATTCCTGGTTGCGTGTTGAGCGACCTTGTGGCCTACCCGGGACCTTATGATATGGATATCTGCATGCATCGATTACCCCGTGACCTGACACAGCTGTAACACTCAGAGCCAACTGTTCTCCAAGCCACTGTAATTTTCCAAATAAGCTATTCATGCAATGTTGAGATCGACATCAACTGGAAATAACGCCAGTGAGGAAAGGGCAGGCGGAAACACGGGACGGAAGCAGGGAGAACAAGACATTGTCTCCGCTCAGACCTGAGACTGCCCGTGTCTCTTTGCTTTTTGCCTTCCCTTCCCTTATTCCGACCAAACTCTCGCATTGATCATCTTAATACTCTTCTTTAAGTAATATCAGGATTTTGGTCTCGTCGTCCAGCCAGCGAGAAGCGAGGAATCCAGCACATGGCTGTGAGCTCGAAGGGCAAATGGTAATGTCATGCGGCTGAGCGGCGTCAACCTCACGTGTCAGGGCGCGCAACAATTGTTATCAAAACAAAAGCAAAAGGCAGAAAGTAAATACCAAAAAGAACTTGTCACCAAAGGTCGTCAATTTTGAGCGCACCCACGAATCCAAACTGCCAAACCAACAGTCTGATGATGGCTCTAGGGTAGATCATCTCGAAGCATGGACCAACACATCACGTGACCGGACATCAAGCTCCTCATCACATCACTCTTCGATGACGCCAACTGTGTTTCGGCTGCACCACCGAACCCTCCGACGCCGACGTCGGTTCGGTTCAAGGGGCACTCGTCTCACCTGCGCATTATCCTTGAGGCATTACATACGAGCCGGAGAAACCTGCGCCGTCATCCGTTCCCGGTTTTACTTATTCCCAGAGTGAATGAGGTCCAAGCTTCCCCTAAGCTCTTGGAGAAGTGAGATGTTACAGAGCTTGAAAGAGAGCTCCGTTCGTCCTTGTTGTTGACTCGATAGCTGCTGACAAGGGCATGTATCAGCCCCTCGAGGACAGAAACCAGAGTGGAAAATCACTTCACCGTGCCTTTCTCACTTTGGTTCCATGAATTTACTCTGTACAGCACCTTATTAAACGAAACGAGGGCCGAAGAAAGGCAATAGCAAACAAACAAAAGGACCCAGTTCGTTCTCGGCGAGAATGAATTTCCGAGACACTTCCACCCAGCTCTGGCTACAATGTGAAAGTCCTACGTCACATATCCGGCAAAGCTGTTTGTTTGCCCAGCCACTTGGACGGAAGTCAACTGGCGTCCCCCAAGCTCTCTTCCTCCCTCACTCTCTCCTCAAGCCTGCGGGCATTCCCCCGCCTTTCGCGTTTCTTTACAGTTCCTTCTCCTCTTGTGCCTTGGTACTAAGACGGGAGAGGCAAAACCCAAATCCGAGAAGCCAACAGCCATCGATGCTTTCCGGGTACATAGCAGATAAACTCGGCTAGCCCTCTCTTGATTGGACGCACGTCTGTTGCGCGTCTTGGTCGCCCTGATCGGACCTGATCTGGTGGTTCGCAAGCGGCCAGAAAGCTTTTTGCCTTGCAGCAGCAGCGTAATATGGCATGGCATGGCAAGGCAAGGTAGGTAAGGTAGCTTACCTCCGGGTAGCTTGTCCACACCATAGCTGGGCCACCCAATCCATCCTTCGATGACAGGCTCGTGGGACTGTACCTCTGGGCGTCGCATTGTTTCCTTGCATTCCCATGTATTCATACACGAGTCTCGTTAGTGATGTCCGTACATAGTGTCATGGAGTGTATCCAGTGATGTTGGGATGACTGTGACAGCCGCAATTGGCTGGATTGAGAGCTCTCACACAAGCAAGCTCTCGGGCTGTCTATCGCTCCATTGTCACTCACTGTAGCTGTTGCTCTCGCCCTCCAGCTCCAGCTCCAGCTCCTCTCCTCTCGCTCTTGTGTAGTGCGCACGCGCAGCCTCTCCCACCCTTTGCCGTTCCCACTCCCCCTGGATCTCTTTCTCTCTCCTCTCTTCTATTCTTGCTTTACCTAGCTTCTCTATCTCGTGCTGTGCCTTGTCTACCCTTAAAACCCTCCTCTACCCCCCCGAGAGAAGCGCCTTGATCTCCTGAACTTGTCAATCGCATCGTACAGACTCCCATACATCACACAGACCAGTAACTATCACCATGTCCCGCAAGAGAAAGCAAGACGAGGAGGAGGAGCTTGTCTCCCTCCCTGAAGACGATGATGGTGAGGAGGAGGAAGAGTGAGTACCATTTGCTTCCTTTTGCATGCTACCTTGTTACGATCGTCTTTTTGAGGAGCTTTCGATTGTCCAATCGCGCGCATTTTATCGTTGCGCTATCTGTTGCGCGACCTACCAAGATGCGCGCGCAGGGCTGATGTCGCATGCCACCACAAGATGCGATCCAATGCGATGCGAATTATCTCGCGATTGAAACCATTCCCACGTGTCAGTTGCGGTATTTTCCGATCGCATTGTGTTTCTCCTTGCATTTGGGATTGTTTGCTGTTGTGCGATTTCGCGATCGAAGCATGTTGTTGATGATTGCATTTTGGTGATGACGATTGGCTGACAGCATGTGAATAGGTACGTCTCCACCGCAGACGAAGAAGAGCAAAGCGAAGAGGACGAGGACGCTGAGGAGGAGGAGGAAGATGAAGAAGACGACGAAGCTGATGCACAGGGTAAGTGATCATTGATGTTCTGGAAGAGCTCGCCACCAATACATACTTCCATCCCTTCATGTTCCATTTTACCAGTTACATGGTCTCTTCCAAGAGCCTGGCAACCAGCCTATGATACCGAGCCAAATGCTGACCATATCATTTCAGCCGAGCCTCCTGTAAAGAAGCGCAAGACAGCCGAGGCTGACACCAAAGAAACCAATGGCGACGCCGAGGAGGAGGAAGAAGAGGAGGAGGAAGGCGACGATGACGCTGAAGCTGAAGGCGACGAGGAGGACGCTGAGGGCGATGAAGACACTGCTGATGTCTCCGCTCCAGCCAAGGACGGCGTCAAGACTGCTGAGGCGCCTGCTGCTGCTACCGAGACCCCAGAGCCCAAGGCGGTTACAGCTGGTGGTGACGAGTAATACCTACGAGGCGACTCGTGTATCGTATAGCAATCCGTTCCTTTTTACTCCATATATCTTTCAAACACATTGAATTATTTCTGGAAATTGTTGCTTTGGTGTGTCACTATATCTGAGTTGTGCCATGGTTGAGTGTAGGTTGATTTGGGTGATGATGGTGTTTGTGAAGTCACTTATTCGTGATACCGCTCTCCTCCTGTGTACATCTCCTTCATTATCCCCTTTACTAACAAGTCAGTATCATATTCATGATCATGCACCCGAGCACACACAGATCTAGCCAAGGCAGATCAGATCTTGATCCTAATCTTGATATACCCAGGCACGCAGTGTCCACTTACCGATCTACCCATTTAGATAAAGTTTTTGGGAATAAACAACGAGACGTTCTCTTTTTCCCCAGGGGGGATGTCATGAAAAAAAGACGCAAAACCCCTGCCATGGTGTTGTAATTGGTTCAGAAGGCATGGGGTACTCCGCAACGGGTAGGGCTGAGGGAAGGTTGAGGGTTTGGCTGACGGTCATGATGTTTATTCTTGGGGTTGATAGGGGGTGTTGTCGTAGGAGACGTATATATTTTCTTGGGTATTTATGGTACGTAGGTTGGATGAGCTTGTGAAGCCCTGTGAAAGAGAGGATAAAGTAGAGACATTAACGAGTTGTAACTTGGGAGAGAAAGGAAGTGTATGAAACGAACAGAGTTGCAACTATTTGAAAGAGACAATATCTTCTCAATGGCTGCTGGTTAGTTGTCGAGGGTACAGCACAGCACTCGGGGGTTGAACTGTCAAGACGTTGGTTGATCTTAGCTGACGAGTGCCAACACCACCAAATAACGGGGGCCACGTTTGTCCATCCATTACCCCAGATTCTTTTAGTTTCCAAGAACTGACAAGACTGAAAATGTACCAAGAGTAGAGTAGAGTACCGTAAGATCATCAACGAATACAGCAACATTAGCCGTTGCAGGGTGGTCTGATACGATCATCGGTTGCTGCATGCCAATGTCTGTACCACGCGGCATGCGGCAGACCTAACAAAGCCAAGCCTCAAGAGCAGGATCTCGCTTTTCAATTGAAGTCATGTCATGATAACCTCGGGTCATTGGTTCTGTACAACAAAGAAATGCAACAGTAAAAGTCTGAATTACCTCTGAATGATGGCATGAATACTACGCGGTGACTCAACAACCGGATCTCATTACCCAAGAACCAACACAACACAAAAAAGACAGTGGATTCTATTCGATTCGACTCGACTCGGGGCTTCGGAATTTGTCAGAGTCTGAGGCCGGCTCGTGACCACTTGCTTCAAAACTTCACAGGGCGCAAAGCAAAACTAAACATGGCCTTTGCGAAGGAGGCTATTCCCCACGCACGACTTGTTCCAAGGCAAACGAGATTGAGGTTAGTCAACGATACCCCATCCTACAGGGATGAGCCCCGCCTGTAGCGTCTGGGGATAAACTCAGGCCACCCCAAGGTTTTTTTTTATCCTGTCATGTTCCTAGTTTATCGCGACGACATGACTTTGGAGGTTACGGTTGATTATATTCTTCTGACTCGGTGAGACTCGAGGTATAAGAGTATTGTTTCTCTTGTTGTTTACAACAGAGACACAGTCAGGCTGTGACGAAACTCGTTCAGAAACGCTCTTACGTGGCTGTTAGGTAGCCAAGGGCCCGGATTTACTAACAGAATGCCCATCCTTGACAGGTGCCAAGCCCATCTCGTGTACTCCGTAGACCATTGGCGTTTGCGGAATACTCTTGACTCAGGCGTGTAAGTTATCAATCTTTACATTGGTTGGTTACCCATTGCATCTTTCCCCTTCCAAGCTTCACGCCCATGCTTTAAGCGAAGGATAACAAGCACCTGAACTTGTGATGCATCACATTGGCCCGTCCCTCCTCTTACTCCGGTCACGGCTCGTCAGGTCCGAGGCCGTCTGTGTCCTGGCTGTGCTAGACTATGTGCCATACTATGTATGTATGGTATTATTCCGTGCCTCTCTTGTCTCCGTGTCGTAATGCCATGCCATCATCCCCCCTTGGCCCATCCTCCGCTTCTTTTTCATACTTTGGCACCACCCTCGATGGATTAGTTGGTGGTAGTTATGCATGGTGGTATTTTTTTCTCTTTTTGCGAACGAGCCTTGGGTCTTGGCACTCTTTTCGAGTTTTTTGTGCCCTAGACATTCTGTTATAAAAGGGGACCTGTTCAGCCCAAGTTTGTAGTTGTGAATCTTTATCCTTCTCTGTATACACACGGTCTTCCCGTCTGCTGCTCTCTCTCTCTCTCCTCATCACACAGAAAAAAGCCAGACGAGAGAAACGGAAGAAATCACAAGGAACAGAAAACAGAGTAGCTACGTTATGGCTTGCGGCTTGTCGACAGCAAAAGACATCCGACCAGCCTCGCGACTACGAGTCTGCCGCCTACTTAACTGCCTATAACAAGAACCCCCCTTCTTTCTTAAACAAAGACACCCAGCAAAAAAAAACAGAAAAAGCATAGAGAAGAGAGAAACCGAAAACACTCTTCGGGATCGTTGTTCCACTCCCTTCTCGTGATGACGGGGTTCAAGGACAACCTCGTGCTAGATCTAGTATTTGCGGATAACCGTTAAAACAAAAACGCGGCCTACAATGATGATGAGCTCGACTTTCCTCGAGTCCGCCGGCGACGGAGACGGAGCTGCTCGCTTCGGACGCATGGCCGATGACTGGATGAACGGCATCGACACTACTGCCATGCCTTTCTCCAGCTTAGATGCCCCCTACGAGGCTTCTACAGTAAGTCACTCTTAACTACCCAACTCACAAGAGACATGTCTAACTCACTCATCAGCAGCAGAACCCTCTTCAGTCTCCTGAGACGCCCAGTCTCGATAACACCGTCTTCCCCTCCCCTCTAACAGACCTTGCCTACCTTGACCGTTCCTTTGGAGACTTCTCCCCCAACGGCTACGCACTCCATTCCACGACACCGGGTCAATTCCCCGTCCATCCTCCTCATCGCACCTCATCCGCCTTCTCAGAAGGCTACGACCTCTCCACAGGCAGCCCATCCCTCGGCGCTGTCTGGCCAGCTCACGTCTCGCCGGCGGCAACATTCCTACCCACGCCGCCCATGGCAGACGAGCTATCACCAGCTGAGTCTGAGCCTGAGGAAGATAACCAGGATGACGATGAGGACTACGACGATGACTCGGAGCCAGCCAGCAAGAAGCGCAAGCGCTCAACGGCAACAAAGACAAGGGCAAAGGGTAAAGACGGACCTAAACGTAATCCCACCCAGCTCCGCACTGCATCGCGCGCTCCCAAGAAGCGCGCTGTTGCTCAGCCCAGACATCCCAGCGAGACCACTGAGGAAGTCAAGGCGCGGGCTGCGCACAACCAAGTTGAGCAGCAATACCGCAAGCGTCTCAACACTCACTTTGAGCGTCTTCTCGCTGTCCTCCCTGCCCCCGGCACAGAAGGCGGTATCGCCAATGATCGCCGCGTGAGCAAAGCCGAGGTGCTTGACCTCGCACGCGAGAGAATTCGCGCGCTGGAGAAGCAGACGGCGAGGTTAGAAAGAGAAAGACGAGAGCTCCGGGGACGAATCGCTCCTGATACACGAAGATGTTTGGTTTAGAAATGTTCAAGTAGTTCCCTTAGGTACTGGATGGTTAAAGGATATGGAAAAAAAGGGGTTGGCGTAAGGTACCTAGGCAAATGATCGGACATGATGGCGAATATGGAACAACAAAACAAAAAAACTGCGGATCGGATCTTTATTCTTTTGGAAAAAAAAGTCTAAGAAAAACACAAAAACAAAGCATGCTTGGATCGGATGGTCAAAGGTTAGCGGTCACCGGTTAATGGGTTTAGGAGTTGCTATGACATCGGTACCAGAACTGAAGCTTACGCATTGGAGGATATCTTTATGTTGTTTTGTTGAATGTGCATACTATATTCCCGGTGCGATTGGTTAAATACTTAATCTCAGCTGCTATTGCCATTTTCGTCAAAACATGATGTTCAAGGATGATGTCTCACTTACTGCCTTGCGTATTGTCCAAGGACTCATTCTCATCAAGCTTGATGACGTCTTGAGAATAGCCCCCAAGACCTCGACACCCAATGATAGAGTGTAATTGACCCAATGATCATATTTGAGAGCTGCCAGACCGCAGTTCTTGCTAGGGCTGGCATCGAGTTCGAGAAGAAGATGGTGTATACCTATTGCCAATGCATACGTAGCAGGGCTTTCCGTGGCTGGAGGACCTTGATCAACTCTCTATGGCAATTAGAAATGGAAAAACAACACAGAAAATACTGTAGTAAGTACTGTTGCAACAAGGGCAGAGGGTCGTTCCGAAGAGTGTCAGGTCTCGAGAGTCCAACCAGACCTTGGATGAATGGCGCAGGCGCAAGATTATGGGATAGAGATACTGAATGAGCCAAAGAAGAGGCTCAGAAGTACTGAGTGTGACCTCTTTCCCGAACACGGAATTCATTGGTAATGACGAGCAAAGGTATGTGATAATTCGACGAAGACATGTCTTCATCAAAGGGTATTATATCGAGAAGTATAGAAATCTATGAATCTCTTGAACGCCAAGTACTTGGCAAACCACCTCCTCTCCGAGATCGCTAAACGCCAATAAGGTAACAAGAAATGCAGCCTCAACTCTCACAGCTTAGCCTTGCTTTCTTTTTGCTTCTCCTCTTCCTCTTCCTCCCTCATCACAGCAGCAACACTCTGCCTAAACTCCTCCGCCAAAACCACCGCCTCATCATCATCCAACTCTTCTCTCCTCCCCCTCCCAAACATAGTAAAGCTCTCACTAAACCTCCCACTAGCTCTGATCTCCGGCCTGGGGATGATGTGAAAGTGCATATGCGGTACCACCTGCGCAGCAGCAGCCCCGTTGTTCTGCACCACGTTCCAATCTTCAATGCCCGTCGCACGAGCCATGGCTTTTGACAGAACGCGCAGATAGCGACCCAGATGCGCGGATTCAGAAGCCGTCACGTCGCTGAGCTTAGGACGGTGAGGCCGTGTGCAGAGAAGAAGATGGCCGCGACTTAGCGGTAGAATGTCGAGAAAGGCGACGAGGATTGGTGTTGAGAGAACGATGAATGAGGCGGGTGACACGAGCTCTGGATTGATGAGTGAGGATGTTGATGGTGGTGGATTTAAGGGGTCGAATGGCTCAAAGGTGGATGAGATTATGCAGAAGGGACATGATGATGTCGGAGGAGCTGAAGGATCAAACATGGCTGGCGATCTCCTCGAGGTGTAGACTATGAGTTGGTATGAGCTTGAGTATGTTTGGGTGAAGAGTGAAAAGATTGAGTGAAAATTAATGACGTCGATGTTGAGGTTGATGATGTTCCAAGTTCATGAGCGTCAAGAGATGGTACCGAGGTTGAGATGATGGACCGGGACTTGCCAGGAACTGGAGATCGGGAACTGGGGTCTTTAATTTAGTGCATTTAGTGGAGGTTAATCTCTGTGGGGTACTTCAACCACCCGCTAACGTTTGCTTCTTATTCAACATTAGCTCATGGACTTGAAGTCAGCATAAGAGAAGTCTTGAGCGTCTCTTTATCGTGGACAGTGTGTTTAATGATAGAAAGTATTTGCTTATCGTTACGAGTAGCTTGTAACCTGATACAATCCTGGCCTGCGCTTACAGGTCACCATGAGAACATCATGCATTGCATATGTACTATCTATTAGATAGGAACAAGGTAAAGAGATCCTTATCTTAGCTGTGCTTGAGTGATCTATGTATGTAAGTACCTGGCACAGTCCATCACCGTGAAATAGCCATGCTTCGGTGCAACACAACCCTATCACGAAGAGAGCGATCAACAGCGACAACATCTGAGGAGAAATGAAAAGAAGATACACTATTGAAAATTACCACTTCGAGTTTCATTAGACCTTAGCAACCCAACAAACAAAGCCGAGCATTCAAGGCCCAGATCATCATAAACGCCGCTCGCCGTTCTGATCAAAACGGTACGTATCCATGCGCCTGCCACCACCACGGGCACACTCACCGCCTAATTCTGCCGTCCAAACTTTACCATCACCGCCTTCATGACCAATTCAACATCCAATCTTTTCCTCCACTACCAAAAAGACCATCCATAACCCAAACCACCCAAACAACAGCCTCAAAATGCCCCGCGAAGAATACCAAGTCCCAACCGCCAACGCTGGCCAGCGCGGCGGCACCCGCGACGACCACCAAGTCCGTCACGTCATGTCTTATATCTGCGGCGACTGCGGCGGCAGCGTCACCCTCGGGAAGGATGCCATCGTCGCGTGCCCTCACTGCGCAGGCCGTGTTCTCTACAAGGAACGCACGAAGCGGTACGTTATGCGACCTTGTGTTTTCTTTATTTAAAAGGAGGAGCCGAGACTAACAGTGTTTGTAGAATGGTTCAGTTCGAGGCCCGATAGACATCCGTACCGACGATAATCTTTTATACCAAAGAAAAAAAGCTTGCAAAGCATAAAGAAGAGGTGTTGTGGCAACTTTGATATTTCGAGATGGGAGTTTAGGGGTCTGGGAATTACGTCGAACGAAAGAATAGACAATGCGACACGATTTTGCGCATGACGAGCTACAGTCTGCGTGATTGATTGATTACTTCTTTGTTTCCTTCAAAGTCGCCTTGCGATATCTACCCTGCATAACTTAAACCGTGAACTACCTAGACAAAATCCTTATGTAAACCCCAAACGCCGCTACATGCTATTTTTTCCTTATTGCTGCTTCTGTTGGTTATATAGATACTTGGCGAAACTTGCGTCCTTCATGACAGAGTCCTCGTTATCGTCCATGGCAGCTGAGTATCGATCTTGGAGACTCTGCTTCTGAGCCTCTTCGTCAGAGTCGGTATCATCGTCGTCGTCGCTGGCAACGTCCACCTCGTCTTCTTCCTTCTGTGCAACTGGCAGACCACCGACTGACATGCCCTTCATCATCTTGTCCAGTTCCTTCTCTCGTGCAGCCTTCTTTGCCTCCTCACGCTCTGCCCTCTTCTTCTCAAGCTCTGGCAGGTAGTCGCGCAGAAACTCTTGCTTCTTCTCCTCAACGGCCTCGAAGAATTCATCCACACCAGTACCCAGTCGTGAACTCACGCCAACGACACTGAGATGTGCGTAGAACTCCTCCAACATGAGACTCATGGAGTTGAGCAGGCTGCCCATGTAGCCGCTTCCACCATGGCCACCACCCTCTGCACCGCCCAGCTCATCTGATTCCTCATCCTTTCGTAGCGCTTCCTGGAAAGCCTCAAAGTCGGTCATCCACTCCTTAGCAAACGCCGCATCCTTGACATCGGTCTTGTTGAAGACGAGAATCATGGGAAGCTTGGTCTTGTAGAGAATGGAGCATGCGTAGAGCATGTTGGACATGAATGTCGAAGTGGAGGCAGTTCGTGGGGTATCAATAACGTAGGCGATGACTGTAGGGAAAGAAGACGCAAGCGACTCGAGAAGAATAGTTCCAGAGGCTGACCATACAAAAACTTCGATCTGACCGGGCGTGTCGACTAGAATTCTATCGATGGGCTTGCGATCGGGCTTCTCGGGATCGGGCTGGGCGCGCTTCTCGAGGAGGTTGACGACCTGATCAACCTTTGTAGCGAAGAGGTTGAGCGAGGTGAGAATGCCACCGTTGGGGCCAAGGTTGTACTGCTTCATGACCTCCTCATAGTTGACCGAGTCTCGAATATCGATGTTGGACTCGAATGGTACCGACAACACAGCGGGATCGAGGTTGATGACATAAGGAGGTTGATCATTCTGATGGAGGTGAGCGTTGATACGTCGCATGAAAGTGGTCTTTCCAGATCCTAAGAGAGGGTTAGATATAAGGTTGCGCAACGATCAGCACTGAAACTTACCTGCCATGCCGACCACGACAATAGCGACGGGAGGCGAAGACGCCTTGGAGGCTTCGTCTGTGGAGGCAGATGCCATATTTAATTATTTGCCCTTACTGCTGAGGATTGAAGTTGATAGAGTGAGCTCTTGGGCTGACGGTGAGGCAGAGCGTGGTGTTTAGAAGGGCATGGAAGGAATGAAAAGTGACGAAATGGAGACCTCAAAATTTTGGGCGCGGTCAAGTCGATGTGGATGCCCCGCGCGGGGTCATTCGCTGAGAGAGTCTGTTGATACAGAATGAAGCTGAATAAGCCTGATACTGATGCTTGTCAAATCCCAGTCTGTATTCATTCTAACTAGATATTGGGATATAGCATAAATTGTATTTTGTCTTCCTTGAGTGGTGAAATAATATGGAAAACTCAAACCAAGAGCTGAAGTCTGTAGGCTAGCTGCATTGAAAGGGTATCTGCCAACGCAGCTAGCGATATTGCTATTCACAATATATATAAAGTGTTTATCTTATGAATATGTAATATTAACTTGTTATCAATACAATCACTACACCTACTGCATTGTACTTACGATCATGACCCTTCAATCTTGATATCAACTTTTACATCTAAAAGTCCCTTACAAGAACCGGCCCCACTTCTCGGTGAGGCCCCCACCAGATCCGACATCCATGCCAGAAAAAAAGTTGCCCAGCATCGCTCGCATAGCATCTTTGACATTTTTCAACACCAACCAAACTATCTCCAACACTTTTCCTTTCACAACCCCAACCTAACCACTCAATTACCACGATCGCTATAACCAGTCAAACAGAGCCATTGACGCTCTACCCTCCAAAATGGCCGAGCACGAATCCCAAATGCCTTTTATTCGCAACCTCGCTTCTAGCGGTTCGTCCTCCCCAACCCTCTCTTCTTATGAACTCGACTAACTTCTCCAGATCGCAAACTTCGAATGTCCTCGTTAGAATCCCTCTCAACATTCCTCGCCTCGCGCTCAAGCCTCTCCGACGTCGACGCCCAGAAGCTATGGAAAGGCCTCTTCTACGCCCTATGGATGACCGACCGACCCATCCCCCAGCAACGTCTCGCCACAGATCTCGCCAACCTCCTCTTCACCCTCAAGCCCGCCTGCGCCGTCCCCTGGCTGCGCGCCTTCTGGGCCGTCGTCGGCGCCCAGTGGACTGGCATCGACGTCTACCGTCTTGAAAAGTTCCTCCTCCTCGTCCGTCGCGTTTTCGCTTCCCACGTACGACTTGCCCGCGAGCGGGGCTGGAAGGATGGAGATGTAGAGGCTATTGTTGCTGTGCTGGAGGAGTATCCTTTCGAGAAGGAAGGCGATCTGCGAAAGAACCCCGTGGGTATCAGATTGCATGCGCTGGATATCTGGGTTGATGAGTTGGAGCGTGAGGAGGCGCTGGAGCAGCCCGAGGCTGAGAAGTTTGTCAAGAGCGTGGGTGACCTTGTTATTGCGCTCAAGACATGTCCTGTCAAGCCTGTGAGGGCGCGCTGTGTCGAGAGTTATGAGGATGAGAGGTTGCCGTGGGTTAAGGCTGCCAGTGGTGATGAGATGGAGGAGGATGAGGAATGGGGTGGCATTGACGATTAAGAGCCGGTATTTTCAGGCGCATGGCGTTGGGATAGGGAAAATGTATTGCGGATATGCCCGACTTCTTTATGTATGGGCGCGAGGTTGATACCATCTGAGAATATCACCACCATCTATTATCATTACTACTTGAAGAGTGCAATAATGTATCTTTGAACGCCCGCTCCGATATGCATTGAATAGCAAAGTAAACTGCCCCTTTTGTGCTCGTATAGAATCACCACTCTGACCATTGTAGACGCTTAATTCACCAAACCCTGGTATCTCCTCCGACAGTCTCATCATCGTCGACTCGAATCTCATAGCCCATCTCTCTCGCTGCCTGCTGTCGTTGTTCCTCCTCCTGGGATCTCTTCCAAGCTTCCAGCCTTGCTCGCTCCTCAGATGTTGGTACGCGACGCTTCAAGAGACCCTTCTTGCGGAGACGACGGCGATGCTGACGCTTCTTGTCAAATGAGAGACCGTGGATGTCAATGTCGGTGATTTCGCGATCGTACCAGACGTCCTTCATGTCGGCATACCAGTCAACCGCTTCTTCCATGAGTTGTCCAGCCAGGATGCGACCACGGCCTCCAGTAACCCACTGGTCCAGCTTCACAGGAATGGCATTTCCAAAGGTAGGATCATCGACGGACCAGACGCAGGGAGGGTTGCTGCAACTGACAGGACGACAGAAGGCGTGGCACATAGTAGACTCGAGAGCATACCAAAGGCCAAGGAGGAAGAGAAAAAGACCAAGACCTGTGAAGCGGAAGGATGGTTTGCGGTGGAAGAGTTCTGGAAGAGGTAGTGAAACGTAAGACACCGTCTTGCCGTCGGAATGCGTGATGAAGGCGGTGCTAGCGCCGTGGTTGTCGTGGAGTGTGGCCATCCTTTCAGGCAGCGGCTCCGGCTTAGCGATGTCAAGGAGGTTCTTCTCAGTTGGCTCCTCTTTAGGTGTCTTGAGCTCAGTCGACTTCTCTTCAGTGGCCTTGTTCTCGACAGCTTTACTCTTGGCGCTGACTTGATCAGAAAGACGTTCAATGCCCCTTGCTGCAGTATGGATCCCGAAGAGGCTGTTCTTGAGGGTATTGTTCATGCGAGTCATTCGATCCAGATCAGAGTTGTCGTTGCTCTGAGGGTCGATTTGGTTGGTTCGTGTGTTCAGTTTGGTATCAAGTTCCAAGTCGAAGTCGCGTTCGTCATCAAGTGATGAGTTCTCAGGTAGTTCATCAAGAAGAGCCTTAACTACTTGAGATGGGGTTTTGCCACCGAAAATAACCTTTTCCCAATCATCTAACGTAGAGTCATCGACGTGATGTGTCCGTTGGAGTTCTTTCAGGTCGTCTTTGACTGTTGGAAGCTTGGCCGAGTTTTTCAGTGTTCCTCGGCGCCGTGAAAGAGATCGAGTGCGCCGTCTCCTCACCCCACTCGACGAGGTCTTGGTGGCCAGTTTGTCGTCTGTCCCCGGGTCTGATGCAGTGTCCCTATCGCTACCACTCATCGCATGATCCGTCCTTTTATCACGGAACGATGCAGATCTTTGTCGCAATGGCCTTTCTTCCCTCTTTGGCTTTTCCTGTTTGTCTTTTATTTCAATCTTCTCCACCTTGACTGTCGCTGGTGTTTCCACGTATGCGCCCGTGACCTTTGGTGTGGGCATAGTCAATGGATCCGGCTTCATCGGTCGCGGTGTCGCGTCAATATCTTTTTCATCGTCGACATCAGGCTCTGGAGATGGGGCCTTCATAGAGCCCTTCTCAGAGTGATTATCGCCAGGCGCAAACAGACTGGCCTCCGCCTCAATGCGGTCCGTGGGATCCGCCTCCGAATTCATGGATTTCTTACTCCTAACAGATTCCGTTGATCGAGTTCGAGACAGGCCAGCAAATGCGACACTAGGTTTGGGACTGAAATCTCTGTTAGAGCGATGTTGACGATTTCTGTAGCCATTGCTGGTTGAAGGTTGAGGAATTGCAGAAGCAGTGTCAGGCTTCGGTTCCAGGGGCAACGGAGCGGGTTTGTCACTGTCGGCCACCTGTCGTGGCTCAGGCTCAGGCGCAGGACTGGAACTGGCAGCCCGCGCCAGGCGTCGCAGTAGGTCTCGGGAATCCGTACGTGTGTGCGACAGACCTGGTCGCGTACGACTTGTCTCGTCCTTTTTTGAGTCACCATCCTCCCTAGGATGGTCCGATTCCGCGCTCTCGCGTCGCGACTTGAATATTGTCACAGGCGTGTCGGGGATACTGACACCGGCCCCTTCAAAAGCAGACCGAGGTCGAGGCGACGGCTCTTTCGGTTCGAGTTCACTTGTCGTCTTGTTCTCTGGAAGCATCCCTCGGCTCGTCCTGGGTCGATCTTCTGGGGAGCGTGAGCGACTCATTGCATTGTGCTCACGAATCTCTTCTAACTTAATTGATGCCATTGACCTCCTGGGCAAGCCGTTAACCTCCCGCTGTCGTATGTCGTCCAATTTAGTATTTCTAGGTCTTGGTGCGTTTCGATCAGGAATGGGTATTTGATGCTCGACCTTTTCCTCACGCTCCCGTATCTCGTCTATCTTTGTATTATGTGGTCGCGGTGGCTCGAGAGGAATGTCGCTCCCTGTCTTGACCTCCCGTGACCGAATCTCATCAAGCTTGGTGTTCCTCGCCCCAGGCGGCGCCACCCTCGTCCGTGAGTTGATGTCAATTTCACTACCTTCATCGAAATGAATGCGATTTGCAAACGGACGCGCGCCCATGCGAAGCCTTGGACTATCCGAAACCTGCAATTCTCCAGCCGTAAAGTCGTCATCCACCTGCCATGCGAAACTCTTTTCGGGGGATGCTGGGCCAGGTGCCTCGTTTTGAGCTTCTGGGCCCTCAATCGACGGATACAGTTCCTCAATGCCAGGGACTAGAGCTGGAATTCGTCCTTGTTTCGTCAGGTCGTCTTTTGAAGGCATTTGTCTCAACGAGTGCGAGCCTACTCGTAGTCCAGCAGCACTCCCAGGCCGACTGTCTGGTCTAATCCCATTGACGGTCGTGGTTGGGGGTGCATGCGCAGGCGTAGTACTCTCCTGGGTCGGCTCTCTAGGCGTAAAGGAAAGTCCTGCCCTGGACTTGCCATAAAAGTTCCGTCGTCGCGGCGACTCGGTCTTGTCTGGCGTTTTCTTTATCTCGGGTATTCTTGAAGCAATTGACCCTCGGGAAAAGGGGCGACTCGGAGCTTTCGTGTCCAAATGATCGTGACTTAACATCTGCCGCATCTGGTTTCCTTCTCCTTCGTGTTTCTCGCGCCAAACCCGAGGTGCGGGACTAGGCGATGCATCAACCGGTTGTGTTCCATCGCTGTCATCCTCGATTTCCTTCGCAGCGAGACGGAACGCATCGGTCATGGAGAGTCGTTTTCGAGTGGAGGAGGAAAAGCCTGGCGTAGGTAATTTGCTGTCGCGCGAGCCAAGACTCCCGATGCTCGCTCGCCTGTCGAGATCCGAATTTGTCGATCGCGCGAACCCATTGCTTTGTATACTAGACCCAAGCCTTGAATTGTTCTGTGCTTGATCGTTCTCCTTGTTTCTGTCGGTTCCCCGCGGGATGTTGCTTGCGAAAAGAGGTTTCCTTCCGGACTGCTTCACAATAAGCTGACTAGGCCGCTCGGCCAGCGAGCTTTTGTCGCGATCCATCGGGGATACAATTGGGTGTGATTATATGAGGTTATGGTGAGGTCGATAGCACATTATTTGTCGTCGTGGACAGCGCGTTCATTGCATCGCGATGGCGACTAAAAGTATTTGTATATGGAAATATGGTCGCTCGGATGTGATTTGATAGTCGTAGCTATATGCTGTCTTAGTATGTCGAGTGAATGTTCGTACAGCTTGAGGTCGGGTATCTTGTACAGTCGCGAATCAAAATATCAACAGCGCGCGCAAAAGATAAATTAATTGACCAAATGTTTTTGTCGAGTCGTGGTTTAAACGCGTTGGAGGGCTCCAGAAGTGGCCGAGCATGGGGGGGCCTGTCACAGGGAGTCTAGTGTCCCCGTCCCGTCATTAACGGAGGTGGAGTCACCGTTCCACCGACCACGTCTCACCGTTACCTTACCTTACCTTACCTCACCCCGGCATCACCAACCAATTTAACCTACAGCTACCGCAAGTGTTATAATAACATACTTTATTACCAGTAAAGCCTTTTACAGTTATGAACTGGCTCAGATAAGAAATTTATCCGTCTCAATATCCGCTGAAATTTGTAGTATCCTCCAATCTGCTTGAAGCACGGTTGAAGCGGCTCGTTGTCAGCTCAGCCCTATCACCAATAGCTTAAGCTTGGTCAACTCTAAAAGATCATTCTTATACCAACCAGGGCAAGTCGGCATAATCTCCTTGACCTACCTTACTGCTAGTTGAGCAGAATCTCAGTGCCTTTTGCTTCATTAATACTTTTCAGTGTTATGAAAATGATGGGTATCTAACCAAACAATATGAATGCAACCCAAACGCTGATGTGAGACGGAATAAAGTACCTAGCTACCCTAGTTCGTCCCAACTCGTCTTGTTTCGCTCCTCCTTCCTAATCTATCTGTGATATGACGACACATGATATCGTGCTAGATACTTGTTGGTTGTTGGTTGCTGTCAAACTGGGCATAAGATACAGAGTTATAGCAAACCACTACAGCTGATGAATCTCAACTTCATGCAAACTAATTGTCAAAATGTCAAACAACTCCGAGATCCGCACTCTCCGCCGTCTAGGGATCCTGTAAGTCAACCACACAACCTTTATCAACACTTGCTTACCAACTACCAGAGAAACCGGCTCTGCAGCTTATCACTTGTTCGGCTTGTATCGCTGTGTCATAATATCAGCACGTTACGATGTCCCGTCAAATACACATCCAAATGAAGCCATTCTCGCTGCCGTAGCAAATCTCATCAATGAGAATCCTATGCTACGTGTAGGCATCCAGGGCGAAGGCGACATGGAAGCCTATTTCACACACGTGCCTGAGATGAGACTGTGCGATTTCGTGGAATTTCGTACCTGGGGTCCTGAGGAAGACCATGACAAGTGTCTGAATGACTTACACTGCGAACTGCATGACCAGTATTGGCAGAACATTGAGACGAGGCCTCCGTGGCGGGTCGTCGTTGGCAGGCCGTCCAGCGTCAGAGAAGGCAACGGAGCTCCTTTCTTTGAGGACGTCTCATTTGCCTTTCACCACTCTCTTATGGACGGCATGGGCGGGAGGCTATTTCATGAGAAACTCCTGGCTCAGCTGAACTCTCTACCCGCGAACCCAGCGGCCCCCGAAGTTCTCTCCTTTCCCGAGCCACCGATACTCCCTGAACCACAAGAAAAGGTCATAGACTATACGTCGACGCTATCAGGCCGAGCTACTCTTCTATGGAAACGTTACCGACCCTGGTTCCTCACTCCTGGCCCGCCAAAGATATGGGCTGGTGAACCTGTTGACTTCGATCGCCACGAGGCTCGCTTGGCTACCGTCGATATCCCACCAGCAGTTGTGTCGACTGCCCTCAAAGAGACGCGTGCCCACGGGACTTCTATGACTGGTCTTTTGCATGCCCTTGTCCTTGCATCACTATCGAGGCGTATTCCTACTGCCCCAGCCTTCATTTCATCGACCCCCATAAGCATGCGCCCCTACATATCACCTAATGCTGACCCTACTATCAAGGACGCACTGTTCGGTGCTGTAACCGGCATGTCACACGAGCACTCTTCTTCAGCAGTGGCTGCCTTGCAAACTGCAAAGGGGGATGAGATTAACGACCTTATCTGGAGCCACGCAAGGAGAGTCAAAGACGAGCTCAAGAAAAAGACATCATCAATCCCCGTGGACGATGACATGTTGGTACTCGCGACCATCACCGATTGGAAAGCACTTCTACGGAAGAAGGATGGCCAACCGCGACCTCGATCGTGGGAAGTTAGCAACGTCGGCACTCTTCCAGCCCCGACTGAAGAGCCGGGCAAGAGGAGTATTCATCGCATGCTGTTTACAAATGGCGTCATGGTTGCAAGCGACCCCATGAGTGTTAGTGTTGCAAGTGTCAAGAACGGTCCCTTGACGATGGGAATTACATGGAATGATGGTTTTGTGGAAGACGAGATCATTGAGGGACTGAGAGACGATTTGGCGATGTATCTAAGGCGGCTGCATGAGACGGGGGTAATTACTGGCGAGTCGTAGCCTGAAGAGCTATGATGCTAGCCTCTGTGTAGATGGCTCAAGCGCGCGTCCACGGTACAGTAAGTGAGACTCGAGGCTGTTGACGGCAACTCGGCGATAGACTGGCCCCGGGTTCTACGGTTCTCCGGGACGGCCAAGTCGGATCCCGAAAATGCCGGACCTCTAGGAGACCCCGAAGACCCTTCAGGGATGAAACAAGATCTGGGACACGCCCATGTCACTTGAAGCTTAAGATCAGCGCAAAGCCAAGTCTCTAGTCTCTAACATAATGATCGATACGAAGTTTATGTTTCTTTAGAAAAGTATTCATATTCCCGTTATGAAATGTTAAGGGCTATTGTGCATTAAAAGCTATAATCCAAAGTATTCTATTCTTCTTGGAGGTGTGCCCAGATCATCTCACATCAGTCCACCTCATGCCAGAATTCAATTCAAAAGAGGTCGTTAAGGACCTTATTCCCAATCTACCCAAACGCCTCGCAAATTTTATGCAATGAAACCGTTCTCTTTTCGGAACGTCTCTACCATCCCTCGCCGGGGTTTCTCCTCGCGCGGTTATTACCGCGGAAGTAATCGTATGAAGGCTCCTCGTTCTGTGCAAGACCGCTGTAGCCTTGAGGACCGCCGCCCATAGCGCCGACTGAAGGCCCAGGCGATTGCACAGGCGTCATGCGACCTGGTGTGCTGAGATTGCTGTATGCGGGAGCCGCGGCGTTCGAGATTAATCCGAGACCAGATGAGCTTCCGTTGTTTTGCGAATACAAGGGACTGCGACCACGGGCGGGGGGCTCTGTGCCCAGAGTCATTTGCTGTGTAAATCCGGTGTTGGGCGCGCCACCTGGTCGGTATGATGAATAGCTAGTATCACCGCTCGTGTTGCTAGCAAGAGACATGAGACGTTGCTGCTGAGCTGCTCCACCTGCAAAGGGAGAACCAGTTCGGCCTACAGGTGTGCCGGGTCGTGAGAAATCGCTACCATCGACAGATCCAGGTGTACCAGGGCGAGCAATCTCTCCAGGTCGGCCGTAAATTTCGCCTCCACCATGGTCCTCTGCGAACTCGGCTCGGTTCTTGTAATACTCGAAGTCCATCTGGCTGTCTGACACGAACTCGAAACCGGGAACGTTGTTGGCACTCTTGCCTGGCCGTCCTTTCTGCATAGGATCGAGAGAAACCATATCCGAGTAACCACTAACTGTCATCATATCACCAGAATCGACATCTCTGCCATCGCTCAGGCGACCCTTGTAGATAGCAGGCAAAAGGTTCTGTGCGCTCGAATGAACCATGGGAGTAATCAGAGGTCGGTAAAGTGCAGGGTGGCCAAAACGGTTCGCCAATCGCTCACTGCGCATACGGTTCTCCTTGGGGTCCACGCCGTTCTCGGGTGTCTTGGTGATGTCCACAATACTATAGTAGGTGATCTTGTTGTTAAAGGCGCGGTTGCAGTAAATCTTGAAGATGATCAAGATAAATGGCAGCGGTATCAGACTGTAAAATTCGATATGCGACCCCGAATTGCCACGAACCCAGCAAGTCAACATGACAACCAGGTTGGAAAGCATGGTCGCGAAGATGAAACGATTGAAGATGACTCGCCAGAACATTCCACCGGATTCAGTCTTGGTGACAAAGCGGTAGAGGAGAAGGTACTTCTTGAGCCACGAGTCAATGAGGAAGTAAAGAGCTGTTGCCGGCAGGACCAGAGGCTGAATACCGGCAAAGCACATGGTGACTGTAGCGTAGTAAAGGAAGTAGTTGTAGTAACTGGCGTACTCGAAAGGCGGCGGGGCAGTGAGCTCAATAAGCTCTCGGGGTGTTGGGCTTGAGAACTTCTTGAGGAAGAACGCTTGCACGAGCGGCCATAGTTGGGCAAGGTCAATAGCCGCACCAAGTTGACGCTGGAGCAGATACGTCACCCAGAACGGGCTGGTGTTGCACAAAGCTATGAACATGGAAGACGCAATGTCGTTCTTCTTGATGGACTCCCACACATCCTGCTTGACACTTCCCGTCGTATCCTTGACAACGTTGGAGACGAAACTCCAGATAACACTGAAGATGGAGAAGATAAGAAGGTTGTTGAAGACGAAGAAGAAGTAAAGCTTGGCCAAAACGTGCCTTTCTCGTCCAGTCTTGGTCTGATCACCAGCCTTGACAGAGAGTCGACGGAAGATCATAGGCAGAACGAGATACGTCAGGGACATGATCGCTGGAGAGAGAACACCCTGAACAGCACCCCACACCTTGGGATGGGCAGCGAGCTCGGTTCTGAAAGCAGGCCAGACCTTGCCGAGATTCTGCAAGTTGACGAGAAAGATGGCAATGCCAAGATTAGGAACAATCCAGATAAGAGTCAGAAGAGTAATCCAGAAGTTGTTGATCCACCGTCTTCGTCCTCGAGTGCTGCTGTAGAGAGGCATGTTCTCCCAGATGATATCATTGGGTCGAGGTGCGAGTCTGACTGTGGCACCGACAGGCTTCTTCTTCCGACAAGCGTAAGCGATACCATGAGCCTCTGCAATATCCGCGTAACTGGCGAAACCGTAAGGCATCGAACCTCGCTTGTCGACCGTGGCACGCACTTCCTTGATCTGAATCTCGAGATCACGAATTCGCTGGGTGTAGTATTCTATGGCATCCACCTTTTGGCCTCGGGGATAAGTTCCGTAAGATCGGTCCTTCTTGGAGGGCTTGCACATGGGTCGAGCAGCTGGAACGTTCTTGGGGTCCTTGAGGTACTTAGCCAAAACCTTCTCAAGCTTGCGAACAGCGTGGTCGTGCTGCGCGATAAGCTCCGGGAGTTCCTTGACATTTCGGGCAACAGCGGTGCGAGCAAAAGATGAGTTGGGGGCGATCTGATCGATGATTCTTGCGATACCCTCGTCGGAGCAGCCCTTCTTGGGGATGTCGAATACCTGCAATTGAGTGTGAGTAACCGTTTTCTGGTGGTAGCTTTTTCTGATCTTACCATTAAAGTTCGAGAGTGAAGACTCTTCTGATAATCCTCGCTCTCAAAGTACTTGCGCCGGAGCTGGAGGACCTTGTTGTAGTTGAACCAAAGGAAACCCATGACGATGAAATTGAAGCACCAGGCGATAATGACCTGGGACCAAATTGCCGGAGCAAATACATTGAGGGGGGTGATGTTCAGTACCCAGTTGGCTGTTTTATCACCCTTGTACTCTAACCACCTAGTATAGTTGATTGGGAGCAAGATACCAACACCAGTGACACACAAGGTAAGGAACATATTACGACACATGCGAACGAAGCGCAGGAAGACAGTAGCGTCCATACCGATCAATGGTACAAGCTGCTCTTCTTTTGTCCGCCATAATGTGGTGATCCAAGACCACGGTGCCTTTCCGATAGGTGGCGGTACGTGCTTCTCGTCGGCATGTTTTAACTTGGGGGCATAAATGGCCTGGTGGTATGGTCGCAGAATCGAAAAGATGATGGCGATGCCGATTGTGACAGGGATCGACGTAGCTAAAGCTGAATACAGCGAGGCAGCTTGGAGCTGAAGGAAGGGCGGCGTTAGCATGGACGTATACTTGCGATATCATGCATCGGAACATACCTGTTGACTGAAGGGTTCTTGAAGAAGATCGAGCAATTGCTTGCCAGTATCCTCTTGTTCCTGCCGACCGTAGAGGTTGGTTGTATAATCCATATCGTGCGCGCGAGCTCCGCCAACGGGCGAAGACGTTGGAGCTTATCTCGAATGTCTAACGGCACTGCAGTCTATGGCGCGACGACTTTTCTCCGAGCTGTCCGTGTTTGTTGACGTCGGCCACGTGTGTAAAGTCGAGATTGACTGGCTCGAATTGGGGATGGTCTCGTATTCGCAGGGGTCTCAGAGGATGGATCGCAGACAAGATAAGAGCTGAAGAGGACGGGACTATAGGGGCGACTGGAGAGATGTAGATACTCGAGGTCAGGCGCCACTTGACAGATCAATCGTCGTAAACAAAGAACCCTTGGTAAACGAGAGTCGCTGTGTCGTTAAAGAAGCTTGCTTGGTCGGGAAGGCCCGTGAGCGAAAGGACGAGGCGCCAAAAGGGGCGAAGCGAACGGAATATGGCGTCACTCAGGGACAGGCGACGACGATGGGGATAAGAGAATAAAGAAAGAAAACAAAGGAGGTCCGATGATACGGAGAGATGCGATGTTAAGGTTGAGCAAAGTAGAGTACGTACGTACGTAAAGAAGGAGAGGTAAAGGTAAAGAAGGGTAAAAGTAGGGCTGGGGGTGGAGGTTCTATTCGCGGACTAAGACAAGACTAAGAACTAAGGAGCCATGACAATGACATGGGATGGATCCTATTATCATGGGGGTTAGACTCTAACGTAGAGGGTATTTTTTTTCTTTTGGGGGAGGCCATCAAAAGATAAAGCTTGGCAGCCATTATGCATGCATTGGATCAATGTGGCAGCGTGAGGGTGAGTGAGCGGGTGAATGAAGCCAATAAAAAGTCCCCTGTTTTAAGAGATTCTCAACCAAGCGCTAGTCATGATAGAATGATCGAGACCTGTGATCAACAGTGTCAGTTAATGACCACTGAAAAAAATGCCAGCAGCACCATCATTCTCATTCCTGAAGATATTGCTGATTCTACTGGTACTTTTTGAAGTCTTCATACCATCCCGTCTCCGTACGCTGTTTACCCTGGCACGCGGCCTCCGTGGGGATACCAGTAAGACCAAGACCAAGACCAAGCCCCAGCTTCAGATGGAAGTCTCAAGTTCTATTTTTGACGCCTCTCGACCCGCTGCAGTGGGGACCCTCTTCAACCGTAGCACGGGCCGGGAGACCCCTGTCAGCCAATCGTCTCCCTCCCTCAAGCTTCTGGGTACGCCACGCCTCTCGGTCTTTGCCCCTGCATTGGATGGATCCCCTGGACACTGGGACGTGAGCCTTTTTGGCGTCTCGAAAGACGCTGAGAATCCCTTTAGATACAAAAGAGCACCCCTAAAGTATATAACCCACTTTTCCCCCTTTTTTAGCTTAGTATATTAAGGCTAATAGGAATTAGCTAATTATTAAAAGCAATTTTAGCTATAATTTTTTAATATTTAAATATTATA
>JABEEJ010000785.1:0-16550 GCA_013363135.1 Fusarium brevicatenulatum
CGAATCCCCGCTGTTGTATGTCTTTTGCCTTGCGATGAAGCTATCGTGAGACTGCTTTTTTACTGTGGGTTCATGGTGGGGGCGGGTTGAGCAGTCGGCAGTGCACGGGCAGGTACAGCTCAGATACTCATGGGAAATGCTTGATTCCTTTACTATTGAAAGCGCATTAACAAATTCACTCTGTTGCATGATCTTGTGACACAATGAATATGAGATACTTCAATTTCTATTGTGGAAAAGACACTATTGCAACATGGATATCATAGGACCTCTCTGAATAAAGAAACACTCGCTGACAAGGGACAACACAAGTAATACAAGCCGAGTCATCGACTAACATCCTGTTCCTGTTGCTCATGCTCCTGATACTGCTACTGGACCTCCTCCATTCGTCGATGATGATCTAGCACGATCTCTCGCCTCCTTCTGCCAGATCGACATGCAGCTCATGACAGCCATCAGCGCCCACAACTGACCCAACTCGCCTGTAGCACCGCTTCCTAGGAACTGTAACTCTCCAACAGCTGAAAAGCTCGAGAAACTCCTTGCGTTTGCCCAAACAGCAACAACCTCCTTGCCGTCGCTGGAGTAGCCGTAGCCGTGCCCCTCGGTGCTGCCAAGACGGACGAGCTTGAGTCCGCCCCTGCGTGATTGACCAACGCTCTTGACTTCAGGGCCCCGAGAGCGTCGCCATTCGAAACCCTCTATGCGCTGGTCTGGGCCATGGCCGACTTGGGTGTCAAACCAGAAACATGTCGTCAGTCCTGAGTCCCAATAGAGGAACTGATCTTGAGGAGCAATGCCGGAAATTGGAGGCAAGCGGATCAAATATTCTTTGTCAAAATATGACTCCATACCAGAAACAGCCAGTTTTGGAGAGTCGACGGATGGTCCGCTATGGAGGACGATATCGCCGCGTAAGCCCTTTTCGAAGTCGAGTGTGTACATAGGCTCATCGTTGGGGCCATCGAGAAAGAGTTCAAAGCCACGACGGAGGCTATATTTACTCCAGCCTGATTCATAACTGACGCGGATGATGGGCGGAATTCCCTTTTCAATTCCGGCAGCTGAGAGTTCATGAAATTGAAGTGTTGAGTTTGAGAGACCCATTTTGGGATGTGTAGAGTAATAAGTTAATACCTAGGGGGATATAGAATGATGAAAAAAGATGTGTTTGCGTAGGATGTTTATGATCGAGTGTTTGTTTTGACTGTCTCGTTCTCTGAAGTTGATATCATTTTTGTACCTTGGTAGCTACTTCTTCTCGGTATATACTCAACAGGTAGCTGTGATCGAAGCTTCTCCATGAAGTGAGAGCTGCATCGCTATTGCTCATGTGAAAGATCTGCAGATCTCCACGCCGTGGAGGGAGGCACTGCCGTAGCCTTACAGAGTACAGCGATTATTTATGACGCTTTGAGGGGCCCTTGGAAGGCTGGGCTTATATCCGGGCTCTACCATCTCCAGGATGGGTTGTGAAGATGTCGCAGATAGACGAGCATTGCGGCGCAACTCAAGCTTCGGGGTCCGAAAAGAGGAACGTTGTGGCCAGTAAATCCGTAGCTCTTGGCTTATCCTTTTGACGCAAGTTTGATCATTCCTCCAAGTGCATAGTCTCGACAGGCAATGCCAACGTTGGACGTCTGTTAACTCAGAGGATCCGTGCCCATTTCAGAGAGTTGAGGTTCTTGGTAGCGGCGCATTCCTAGGTACATAAGGAAATCCCTTTTGCTACTATCAATCAGTGGCAACTGGTCAACTCGGATAAAGCGACTATGCTTGTTAATTTCATGGAAGAGTCTTGTGCTTGAAAGTCTGTACGCAATTGCATACGCCTGCTCATGATGTGAATTGTGCAGCAGTAACAAAACATACAGCGTGGAAGACATATTTAATGTCAAGAAACAGTAAAAAGAGGTTTCCCCTAGACAAGAGTCAAAAAAGAATGCCGTAGCAGCTACTGGTTTCGATCCAGTGACCTCCGGGTTATGAGCCCGGCTGGGATGAGTTAGCTTTGTAGATTTCGATGGAGCTTGTTGAACATACCGCGCTTCCACTGCGCCAAGCTGCTTTCTTGGGTGGGAGGCCGCTTTGCAAAGTCTCCCTATAATTGAGAGGCTGTGCGTCTGGGTAAGACAGGGCCTCACTTAGTGAAAGAGCAAACGCTGAGGTGTAGCAAAGTCTGTCTTAATAGGTTAAATAAAAAAATTAATTACTATTTCAACTTTATAATCAACAGCCAATGCAATGAACCGACTTGTTTCTTCTAGTACTGTGCTCCAGATTATGTGCGCTAAGTTTACCCCGCCCCCGCTCCTATGACTGCAAAGAGGTTGGCTATATGTACGACAAATTTACTCCCTCTTGCACCAAGAAAGCAATTTGGCGCAGTGGAAGCGCGGTATGTTTCTCTATGATATGCATCAGTTGGCCAATGATACTAACAGACGTAGCCGGGCTCATAACCCGGAGGTCGCACGATCGAAACGTGCAATTGCTAGGTTTCTTTTTTTGCATTTTCTACAAATTCTATAAGTCAGTAAGGTAGCCTAAGCTTTATAAAGATATCCTACATTTAGATAAATTTACCTAAATCTTTTTTATCATTTAGGGATCAAGGTTATCAGTCTTCTTTCCTTCTCTAAACTAGAGCTCTTCTCCAAGCATAAACTTTACACCCGCTCTCGTGATATTCTTTACAACTTCAAGTTCCTCCTCAGTTCTCGGTGCATAAATCATCACGTTGCCCAGATACAGAACTGTACCACTGAGCGGGTGACGCTGACCCCAGCCTCTCTCTAAAACAAGCTTTGCATCCTTTGGGGCCAGATTGATATGCATTGAACCATCGCTGCCATGCATATGCCCAATCTCTCCGCTTGTACGCTTTGCGATAGGATGGGAAGGCTCCTCAGAAGCCACAAAGAGGGCTGGGCCTCGTCGCTCTGCAACAGATGTTGCGATCTTGAGCTTTGACGTAGACGATGATGCTAGAGATGACAGGAATGATTGGTAGGCCTAGCTCTGTTAGTTAATGGAATGGCAATCTGTTGTAGCAATACACAAACCTCGATAAGAGATTGCTTCGCCATATCTGTCAACTGTCGACTCGGTGCCGTCCACGCCCCTATCATCGGCCTCGGTGCGTCACGGACAGGAACATCTTTCTCACTCAAGAAAGCGACATGTCCATTAGGACCTGCCTTCTCGCACGCCTTGTCATCATAACAGCTTGTATGAAAAGGTTCCTTCTTCAGTGGCTTTAGAAGGATTTGACCGATCCATCCGATGAGGTTGTGAGGTGGACCTCCAGGCCCGAGAGCAAGATATCCACGATAGTCTTCGGCTGCGATACGAAAGACCGGGATCCCAATAATTACCCCGGCAGCCGCTGCTATAACCAGACGTTGACTCTGTGGAGTGAGGTTGGAAAAAGAGTGGAAGATGGAGTTGAGCTGCGACGTCATCTTGTGAGCAATGGAAGGCTGTGATCAAGGAACAGATGAAGACGATTTATCGCATTTCTTATACTGTACCTCATGAGCTCACAACCAACATATTCAATATGCAGTATTGGTTAATAAAGAAGGGTTTGACGTTGTGCCAACCCCGAAGTCCGACACGTAATATACCGTGTAATAAGCCGCATTGTTCGCTTTATTGATCCTACCAACAAAGTCATACGACTTTGTCTCATGCGAGGCGATTTCACCCGCAATAGTTGCACATCCTTAATCACCTGCTTAGATATGACGTTATCTTTCCATAATTGCTATGTCCCTTTTTCGGTTCATTTTCGTGACCAGATACAATATCGGGGTTTGCTGTAGTCTTAGTTCTAATCCCGCTGTGTAACAACTGCATCGATTCTTTCGTCGTATTTCTGGATTATAAATACCACGACTCTCCTTGAATACTTTACATAAAGCTAACACGGTTCTATTTCGCTACTAATGGAGTGTATGTTGTGTTTCGTCACAAGGCTAGTCATGGTAACCTTTGACGCGCAAGTTACAACAGCCTAACAAACTCATTAATACTCATCTACTTCTCATTCTATTAGCATGAGAACAATCAAATCTCATACCTTACTTAGTTTTGCTTAGTCCTTATGCGACTTCAGCTGAATAGAAATGCCGGCGCTTCTCCTGTGATGTCCCTCGATATTGCTTGACAGGAGAATGCCAGTATCAGTCAATCACATACAATGGCATTGAGTATATGTGTTAGCTCGACCTATACTCTATGAGTAATTGAAGTCCCTCTTAAGTCCCCCTTCCTCTACTCGCGAATCTTGGAGGGTCATACACCTGGATGCGAGTGTTCTGCATGGTGAACTTCAAGCGACACTCGCTATTTGATGCCTTTGGTACTATCTCACTACAACTCATATGTATAACTTTGAATCACTTCAATGAAACAAGTTATCTTCAAATTTCATTCCTAACGCCCCCTCAGGGCCAGGCATCATACGTGCAATCCCTTATCGCCCACTTCGGCCATATGGCCAGCATCGCAAAGAAGGTTTTGACACACAAACTTGAATTCTTATTATATAGAATAACTCTAAGGCATGATTGTTGCCTCATTTATTCCTTGGTGATCCAAAGAGAACACTGAATACTTCACCCATCGATCAATTTCACACTCCAGATAGCCATTTCATTTAGAGGATTGTATAAGTTAATCACGAACCTTTTGATAACAAGCCAGTATAAATCCGGCATCAAACTCACAGCGGCCCTTCTTTCAGTTGACTTATCTTGGCGCCCTCGGATCGTCGTTGAGCACTTTCGGTGGTTTTGCATTGGGGCCACGGAGCTGTCGGCGGAGAGATTTACGTGTTGTCGAGCAGTTCTGGGAATAAGTCGGAGAGAATTCAAGACATCTTACTTCGACTGAGTAAGATTATCCGTTTGACCTGGTTTCCTTACTCCTACGGTCTTACGTTGATTCTCCCTATGTGAAGGTCTCTGAGAGTTTGACCTTCTAGCATGACACTGTGTCCCTCAACAATTGCTCCTTATAAAAGAGCATTCGATGCAATACACATGTCTACTTAGCACTCAGCTATTACTTTGGGGTTATTAACTCGTTGAAGCTAAATAAAGTGAAGGCTTTACCATCTTTCATGATGGGACTCGGGGGCACCAAGGAGCGTCGGCGCAACCAAAAAGTCATCGACTCCCAGGCTCATAGTTCATGTACTGCTCTTTCAGTACATACCTCTTTCTATAAGGCCAGCTTTCTGCCGGTTTTCATGACATCAGTCCTAGAGATAGTATACTCTCATTTCTCCCATGGGTCACGAGTATGCATCGTGGACAGGAAGAATAGCGCAGGGGAAGGCAAGAAAACTTAAGGCCTTTATTCTAAGAGATGAAAAGGCTTAGGTAATTTACTCTAAGTTTAGGAGAGTCTTTACTAAGTTTATTCTAGCATCCTCTTCTAAAGTCTTATGATCTCTTACTCCCTGAGGCAGTGATACACATGAGATACTCTTATAGAAAATTGTTCAATTTTAACTAGTTACATCTGCCTAATATACGCGAGCATTCTTCAGTTATTACATCCGGAAGTTGCTTTCTCATCCCCTTGCTATTGCTGATGTTGTGAACTGGGTCCCTGTATGTCATGATACCAACTCCTGGAATCGAGCTCTAGATACTGCTTCTATCAAACAAACAAGGACATACCATAGTTATGAGATAGTGGGCTCATGCTGTTATCCAGTTTTCTACTCATCTAACATTATATGGATTCGTTGAACTCACTTATGAATTACTCAGTGTCACCCGGACTCACAATTTCCTAGCAATGAGTTACGGCAGTCACTGAACACCACATCCAACATAACAACAACACATGTCGTGACGATATTAACCGTGCTTCGACAAATACAGAAGGAAAAAATCGAAAACTACAGGATATGATAACACGGTTATTGAAACATTACTATAAGCCATTATAAACAGAGACATTCAATATCAAGCTTCTGATCTTAAGTCACCCTATATGACCAAGAGCTACCTAACCTATATCGCGGGGGTTTATACGATTCCCGGTAATAAGAGATATTAATAAACAAGTTAACCGTAGAACTTCCACTTACCGGCATGTGAGACTGTTGCGTTACCGCATGTGGCAGAAGCCCCATGTCAATCTTCATTGCGACATTGTCACTGCCATTGTCTTGCTCACCCGCGATGAGACCCCCTATCCCTGTTTAATACACCCATCGGACAGACGCTCTTCCGACTGGTCGAAATCTCGAGACCCCGGTTTCTTGGCGCTCTGACAGTTGTCCTTGTTGGTAACTGAGTGCCTCTCGCCACAATCCTGCGACCATTTGGGATACCTGTTCGCAGGTCTCATACCATACTACTGGTTTCAATAATTGGGTGACCTGAACTGGACCCAACACAATGTATGTATTCAGAACTGAACCCGTACTCCGTATCCATGGCTAGAACATAAGGCGTCGGAATCACAGCGACAACGGGTTTGGTGCCACAAGTACCGGTGGAGCTGAGTCGTATATCATCAAACCACCGAGGTCTGTTGGTTGACGATGGAGGCATTTCTCTCAAGGCTAGGTAGGTGGTTGTAGCACCACCAGTACATCATCACGGAATTGGTTTCCCGCGTAGGTGATAAGCAGCCAGCCAGCCATCCAGCCAACACAAGACGACCAGAGTATCCGTATTATGCCAAGACAAATAAGGGGATGTTGACCCCATCATCAGAGCGGCACAGACGGGGCTTAGTTTCGATCCAGATATCGTGGTAGTTCTGCGAGGATGAACTCACTTGACTCGGGGCTCTATGGATACCCTGAAGGATAAACAATTTCGAGCACAAAACTGTCGTCTTTTTCATCTTGGATATCCTTACCCGATCGACGGACTTTCACGAAATGCCGAGAAACACACTAAGTTGGTTTAGGTTTTGGTCCCGGCACCTAAATACCTGGCCAGTTCATAGCTGGCGTACCGGTAGCTGTTAAAACAGAGCCAGCGTCAATCAAAATGTCTCGCGCCTGCGCCACAGATCTCCCAGGTGTGGTACCTGGGCAGCTGGGCTAGACCATCGACTCTCAAACAGAAGTCCGTAGTTTCGGCCGCCCGACCCCAGAAGTTCCAAAACCTTGTTGCTCGCCTAATATCTCTCGGCGCAGGGCGTAGCGGAATATATCCCGGACGAGCCGCATAAATCGCCCATTTGGTGCTGTACTGTACTGTATATTTTTCTGCTGTGGTGCTGATCTCTGTTCACTTACACGGATGTGACAGCACCTGAGATTCATACTGTAGTAGCACCACTCGAGGATGCCAAGTAACGTTATATCCTACCTACCCAACAACACTGCAATGGACTGGACCATAGACAGTGGCCAAGACCCCTGGATCCTGTGACCGTAGACTCAGGATGGGGGCGGGGGGTTCGGATAAGCCGCTCTACGGCGTGATCTCGGCCGCGTCAGTGTAATATTGCATCTTACTGCACCAACAAGGCACGCCAGAAAACGAGCGAGAGGGCGAGCGAGCGAAGGAAGGAAGAGCTAAAGAAGTAATTTGGTTGCGCATTCGCCCGTTCGCAAAACGCTCTGCCCTGCCCTCGGGGTGTAGCGAGATACAACACGCTACCGTACGGGACCGAGATATCCCAATCTTGGTGGATCTCTCAGTTGTTTGTTTCTCCTGTTTTTCTGGGCGCTAAACCCTAGCTCGTCAGATATGTAATGCCGTGAAAGTAAGTTGGGCGATATGCCGAGGGGGATTCGCCGAGTCAATCAATTCATCAAGTCCACAAAATTCATGACTCAGCCGTAAAGACAGCGTTGTAGCCGGGTACTGTACCTAGAGTATTAGTGTCTAGTTAGAGAGAGGGATTCGCAATCCAATCAATGCACTGTCGGGTTGTGTATGGAGAGAGACCCTAAAGGCTAAGGCTCCCCAGGACATGGCCCATGGAGGCTGCGGGACTGTTGCATTAGGATGCCGGTACTTGTTGCTTTTTTTGCTTTGTATCTGATCCAGATCGGGTGAATAAGCCGGCGCCAGAACCAAATCTGTCATAAATGACCGGGATACATGACGGTGTCACATGTATGGATTTACGGTATGTTCGTAACCATGGTACGTACTGTCGATTTTGTGTGCGTATTACAAGTCCATCTTGTCGTAATAATACCACATTCAGAATACGGTATCATGGTATGCTTGCTGATCCCAGGGTTGATGCTCAGCGTCGTTGTCGATCAAACAAATGGGGTTTTCAAAGTTTTGTGTTGAATATGTCACTGATGCAGATACGGAAGGCTTTTACGTACTGGCATCTCCGATTTGGCAGGTCGTTGGCTGAACAAACAAACACCTGAGGGATAATAACCGTGCTTTCAACTAGGCCAACGACATTGGAGTAGCTGTACAAACATCGACGACGTGTTGCGTGGAAGTGCTGTTCCCATCAGATCAGTACCACCAGCATGTAGGTACCTACGTTGGTTTGCGTTTTGAGCATACATAATGTACCTAGTGTAGGCTGTAGACTGCCGAGAGGCTCAAACCAGGTACAGTAAACCTTGTCGAAGCACCGTCGTGAAAGGGATGGCCGTATCAAGCAAGATCCAAGGCACATCCATCTCCAAACATGGGATGATACCGCGAGTGACAGCGGGAAAATCACAAGCGAATTTCGCTCTGACATGCGGATGCCGCTCGCTCTCAAACGTCAGCCCCATGCACAGGTTCGGCATTACTCCGACGGCCATATGATTGGTTGGTGCTCTTAGGCCCCCAACCTTCGCTTGAGACAGAAAATGACCTCTGTCTGACTCCGTGCGACACTGAGTGTGTGTCAAGTACGGATTGTTGTACGCCCCTGGATGTACCGTAATCCCTCACCAGTGCCCCATGCCATGCAATGTAATTACCATGGCTCGGAGTGCCGAATCAGAAGATGTGAGGTGGGAAAAATGATGCAAGGACATTTACCCTCCAATCATTGCGTTGCCTTTTCATCTCCCAGCCAAGATACTGTAGGTCCCGACTTGCGGTGGCAGCTGAGAATACACAACTGTCGGCCATCTTGTCTGGATCGATGGAATGGTTGAAGCTGGAAATGTAAATGTTTTTCTAAAGCTGGATAAGATGTTGGGAAAAAACGAATCCATGATGAATATGATGTATATGCAAATACTCAAACAGAACGAATCCGTTCTGGCTTCTCTTAACCAAACATCGTTGAGGCTCTTTGGAGATCAGCCAGTAGCGTCATCCGCAATGAAAGATTCGAGAAGGGTTTATCGAGTGGGCCAATCATTTGGTTATTTGACTTAAAGTTGCAGCCTTGAAAACAAATGTACAGCCCCATCACAGTAGGTTGCAAGCTGCCTGTCCGTTGTCAGGCTGTGCCCTATCTGTTACTCTATATGGAGTATATCACCTTCCTCTCGCTTCATAGGGAGACTAGGAGCTGGCCTAGCGTAGAATTATGGCACGATGCGTGCGTTCGGTCTGTTGTAGGAATGCGACGGCGCGAGGCAAGCTTTGCTATCCTGCTGACCCCTGGGAGAAGTCAAGGGTAACAGCCGAACTGAGGCAGCTGAAAACCACCTTTCTGGCGAAACTGAAAAGTGCATTTTGACCCGTTACGCAACGAGGCCCTGAATGCAAAACCTAAATATCAGCGCCTAGATTACTGATAGTTTCATGCCTTCCAATCTCGGCAGAGATGTCCCCGGGTCTGAAAATGTCTCCGACTCCGTAAGCCCAAAGCGGAAATCCGTCTAAATCATACAGAGGCGGCTATTGGCGAGCTATCAGAGATCAGAGCTAGCGCGTTTCTTAGTAACCAATCTGTAAACCTGTGTGACTTTCGCGCGCTTGACGTCTATTCCGCGGCTGGACGTGCGTGGGGATCTGCGCTTGGTACGTACAGGAGGGTCCGCCTTGCGAGCGACAAGGACAACGTTGAGAACGCTGTTGTAGTGTATGACAGGACGAAATAATTACATAGAGTATGTATGTATGTATGCACAACCAACATTGCTCACATACGCGGGATTGAAGGTGGACTCATGAGTTCGATGATGTCGTGGTACGTAATTCATGATCTGCACGCCCTGATGCGCTCATCTCGAATGCCTTTCCGAACTTGGAACTCGGTATATTGTCGCGTGTAAACATACCGGCTCGGCCATCTTCAACGGAGTGTTAATTCCGGACTTGTGGCTCTAGTACCCGACCCGAAGATCGACATTTGCCGTCCGCGGCACATCTGTCTATTTCCAGGTCTGCACCATCTAGCAATTGCCGGTTTATCTTTCGGCCTAGTCTGCTTCCAGTAAGTCCAAGCGAGTTTTTATTTAGGCTCTTCAGGGGCCCTGGCAGAGTGCGGGTTTGTTGCGCGTTTGTCTATGAACATTTCCCAAATAGCATTTTGCATGTTCAGTCAGCTCTGTCAACATTGTCGAGATCATGCGCACTTGGTTCAAGATTGTGGTTAAGTTATCCAAGCCACAGAGAAGCATGCTGTGATGTGATGTAGAGTTCGTGTCATGAAATGTGTACATTGTAATTGCATGGCTTGCAGGGAAATACACGAATCAGATATGTATGAGAGCCATGAGATGAGCCATGAGCCATGAGCCATGAGCCATGAGCCATGATGTCAGCATTGTTCAGCCACCGAATGACATCGCACGTGTCGTTTGTGATGGGCCTGATGTTCCTCTTGGAGATCGCTCCATCTTGATGATGCGTAGTGCGTATCTAGTGTTCGAAATATCTGGCGAACCGAGATGGGAAAGCGGAACGTAATGCCGTATCTGTATTATGGATGGATATACGGAGTACGCTTTAACGTTTGCCGATGTGATTATTATGTCGACCCACTGCATCCATGCGCTTCCGTACGAGAGTTTGATTAAGTCGGAGGAATATCCTCTACTTGAACAGCCCCTCAGCACGATGTTCCCATGGGGCAAGGTACTTGGATTATAACGGGGCAATTCCGTTTGAGCGATCCTGTACCCCAGGGAGGCTGGACATGGGCCAGGATGATATCACGACACACTGGGGAGCCACGAATGTGGTGACAGCTTCGTTGACAAGGCAAGTTACAACTTGCACCCTGAAGCTCAATTTGATTTCGTCCGACACACATTCGTGTGTAGGCACCACAGTTTGAACTAGCTCTTGAGGTTCAACTCTTTTGTCCATATTAGGCGATGAGCCTGCAATGTGATTGGTGTGGCTGTGAAATGCCGAGTCAAGGTAGGTTCCTTTCGCTCCCGTCGGGACCGAGAGAGAAAGAAGTGAGCGGCGAGCCCAACGGTGTGGAGAGGGAGGTCACACTAACTTCACACCAGTGTGCATCTTCTGTCAAGAGCCGTTCCCTGGAGGCTGCGCTCACCCCTTGAACCCTAGCGCCCACGTTACGTTGGTCCGAACATCCTGGTATCCGCTTGGCATCCCTGGTTAGCGGCAGTTACCCTTGGATGAGAGTTACAGTGTAAGTCGACTTGGGGTGTCTATGATGTCCGACACTGACTTGATAATATTATGACGGGCGCAAGAATTGTATCAGGGAATACATATCCGTACTTCTTGCGATGATGCTGTCCACGACGAGATTAGATGGTAATCTTCTCCGTGTCCTTGTTTCACGGTAAAGCCACCGTACTTTCAATGCAGCCTTGAAATGAGGGGCACTTGGGGGCTTAAACCCCTCATACGGCCTCGTACAGTACAGTGGTGGTATCTCAGGAGAGCCAAGACTCAATGTCTTATGTCTTTGGGCGTGTGGCACTGATGACGAAGGCCAACTGTCAACATATGTAGTGAGGCACTCCCTAGCGGGGATAAAATTTCTGTGAACCGAAATATCTGGTTTTAATATTGTTGATCTTTTCCATAGTGACCATGCTACCTGGAGCTGAAACCATCTTTACAGACTAGGCGTCAACGTTACAGCATTGTTAGCGACAAGCGAGGTGCCAAGTAAGGGAAGAGGAGAGCAATGCGGTCTTCTAGGGACTCGGCCGAGCGACAAACAAAGAGCGAGGAAAGGTTAAGAGAAAAAAGCACCGGCCAGTGTTTTTTTGCGGGTAGAGGCCGGAGATGAAGCTGAATTAGGCAGTCGAGCAAGATACCCTGCCTGGGCCCCATGTACGATCCGCGACACGGTAGTGGATCCGGGGTAGAAGCCTCTGCAGAAGGAGGAGAGATGATTTTTTGATGAGTGATCACTGATCTGACAGCTCGTTCTAGCAAGGCCTGGTATTCGTCGGTAGCCGAGACGGTACGTACCAGACACGATTTTCTACGCACAGACAGATTACCGAGGCCCTATCATGTCCTGTGCTTTGATTGAACCCATGCTCCAGCGGCCGACGCCAGCGGGCGCCAGGAAGTGCTCCCTTGTTTGCATTGGAGCACTCCTTGACAAGCGGCTTATGGTACGGGTTGACGGTGACCTACCGAGTACTGTACAGTACAGTCGAGCCTAGTGATTTCCAGTCCATCTGGTATGAGTGCAGAATCAGAGATGATTCAATCGCATATGCGCCTGATAATTATTCTATTTAGTGCGTATCTTGTCCAACGAGCTTTGCCTATCTGTGCGTCCCGCCTCGATATCTGAGCCGTGTTTCTGGTGGTTCATTGAGCAAGCGACGTCGCGTCGAATCCACCTCGGTGTAAGCAACCTAACGGCTGGACTGTACCTGGTCGACATATGGATCCGTATGAAGCGATACAACTCTGACCATGGCCCGAATATATTCGGCGCAACGTAGAAAAATATGTACGCTGTTGTCGGAACTTTAATAGAAAGCTTCACGATGCATCCCTGTATCAAAATTTCCTCATATCTTTGTGGCACGTGCTACCCGAATCTTTGGCAGGTGCAGAAACTTGTCGGTAGTGGAAGTGGAAGTCAATTTGGAAGGTATGTACTCCGTACCTTACCGACTGAAAAGATCCATCCCGGCAGAGCAGGTGCATGGTTGGCCGTGATTGGCAGCAGTGCCTTCCTCAAAGGGTAACTGGCAAACTATCTCGCCTAACCAAAGTGAAATGCACTTGCACCTGTACTTGCACTTGTACCTGGGTTCTAACTTCTCGATGACATGTGTTGGTGGCTTACGCTTTGTCCCAAACATGAAACAACAAAATTTGAATCGTCATCGAACGACCGCCCATTCCCAACTCGTTGTTTTGCCAATTTCCAAGGGAGACACGCAGGCTTTCTGGATACGCGGACTTTACGGACTTGGGCTCGCAAGTTTCCCAATATGATACTTTTATTTCCGCCAAAGGGTGTTATCGGAGTGGAGCAATCCATTCTCTCGGGTTTTGCTTCATCATGGCTTACACACACATTCGAATTTCCCCTATCTGTTTACATGTCGTTCGTTCGTTTCGCCGAACATAACGGTGCGACATGCGTTTGAGCACTTCTGCTAACTTAGCTACCGCACTTAACTGGATAGGTAGGCACATGTGGTCAGTCACGGCAAGGCTATCGGTAATACCAAGACGCTGCTGACAATTACCGGAATGGGCAGCCACACTCTCTGATGCTATTGAGCACGCCCACAACGCCCCCGGACGCCTACATATATCCGAGCCTGCCCCACTGTTGGAATGACGGCGAAACGATGAGGCGCCAGTACGGACTAGCGTTGAAAGATCGTACGACTGCCGTGACATGCCACACCTCCTTTAGACCATGTGCCGCACGCGGCCAAGACGTCATATCCATGGATCCGGGGACCTGCAACCTAGGATCATGGCCGGCACTGCGCGAAAAGCAAATCTCCCCAGGAAGCTGGCGATAGAACCACGGGTGCCCCAACGACGGCTCTGTAAATCTGGTGCAAAGTCTATTTGTCCCGCCCTGGAGATCGACATGAGCTTTGGCAGCCGACCGAGAATCACAATCATCCATCAGGGGGTGAGCGCATAATATCCAATAATTAAGCAAATAGGTAATAGAGCCTCGATGCTTTTCAGAGTTGGATATTCTCATGATGAGTGGGATGATACACTAAGAACAATTGCATACTATCGCTACCAAAGGTCTTACCATGGGAAGATCCTCATGCCATCTAATCAGCACCTCGGTTGCTCCAGCTCACCGTTTTATGACCAGGAAATCCTATGCAGCCTGCCAAATTTGGCATCATCAGAGCCCGCGAGCACTCCCCCGTGTTATAGGGCTTGGCTTTTCATCTTATTGCCAGCACAATCTCAGGTTGGGTCTCTTAATTGGGTATGCCGAGCGCTTTATCCACCGCAGCGCTCCTTGGACATATGTAAGTCCATCACAGAGTCTAAGAGTCAATTCCCTACCTCTCAAGCCACTAATTGACAAGCAATTTCCAACTACCACCCTAGGCGCTCGCAATATTTACTGAAAGCGGTTCATATATCATTCTCGCGCTGCTTGGATTACGAAATGATGCAGATATTGAACCATTTAACAACGGATACTGGCTGACTGTCAGCCTTCCCGCCTACCCGAGTATACGAGCCGGATCATGAGCTCGTCGCTCCGAAGGTGTGGCATTTCTGTACCTGAAAGGCTGAATTGCCAGCTACCCATGTTTGCCATACACAATTCTGACGACGTCTGTGCAAGCTGGGCCAACAGCTTCGGATTGTCTATAGTCTACCAGCATTGCTCGGCGATCCGGCATTGAAACTATTCTATCGTTTCCGTCAGATCATTATCACCAATCCGGCTTCACGATAATTTATAATGCATTCGCGAGGTTGAATGTTCGCTCATCTTCTAGCGTCTTACCCCAAGCTGCAGGTGGTATAGATCCATTAGTCCAGACGAAGCCGCTAGACGACGCCGCACTTGGGTCAACAGTGGGATCATAGGAGTCCGACGGACTGAGCTTCAGGGGTCAATATATGCCGTTATTTACTTCCTGACTCGACTACTCGTACTGTCACAGGCGTGATTCCGGGTACAAGCAGAGGTCAATGCGATTCATTTACTGTGACAGTATTCGCGCAGCTATGGCCACGACAGACAACAATCATCTCGATGGGCATAATGCACTTGTTCCACCTCCTGCTCAATTATTGCTGAGAAATTGATTACTACCTTGAGCACTTTTATGGAGCTAGAAGCATTCAAATACAGTATATTGGCTGATTAGAAGTAGCCTGTTGCTTATTTTTATGCTTTCCAGCGGGGTCTTTAGAAACCCGGCGATTCCTCTGTTCGTTCACGGCACTCTGCCTACGTACCCGTGCCCTGCCGGTACATGCATGGCAGATGTGAGGGCTGTGAGGAGTCGGTTTATAGCAGGGCTTACTCCGTACAGGAGCCAAGTATTTCTGTGTGACATGCTTATACACTTCTACCACCCGCCACAACACCGAGCGATCAAAGTCTTTACCCAACGCCGCACGGAAGTTTCTGACAGAGTGCCATGGCCAACGGTCCTTCACTGTTTTGCGTTGCACGACATGGAGTGGGAAAAAGAGTTCGATATAAACTTTATCTACTTTAAAAAAGTGTTTCGAGCGTTTAAGCGCGGCTACTGGCGGCCGCCCGTGCCAGGATATCTTTCTGGAAGAGCTGAAGTTCTAGACGGACTCGCAGGAACTCTCCTAGCAGACCCTGGTTCATTTAGTCTCTCTCCTGGCTACCAAGGGAGGAAGGTGTTGAGGCATTGTTAGCCTGGGTATTTGAACAAATTTGCGACGGAACTGTATCGTTTCGACACATGCTATTACTCATCTGCTTATCCTGGGTTTTACTTCCAGTTTCCTAATCTGAACCAGGGATCTTGCTGACGCAAGGCGTCACCCCTTGGCGGGTTCCCTGACTCTTGTTGAGCCCTCTGGCTGAAATACACCCCGTTTTTGAAGATTGGCTTGTGTCGCGCGCGGCATGATGGAGCTCATCCACAATCACCCACAACCCGCTGGCTGCTGGTTGCTTGCCGTAACGCCAGCGTCTGGTAATCTGGGCCTTGGGAATCCATCAGCCGTCAGTTATCCATCTATCAGCCACACACTCCCAGAAATCGGCGTGCCACGCCCACCCGGCCCCATCCCCCGGTGCCCGGCAACCCATGCCTCTATCCTTGCAGATACATAGGATCATCGTCAAGCACTGGACTGCTTAGGGGTGTACGAGAGCCGTTGGGTTGGCTCGCACGCCATGTCATGTACTGTACCCACAATGCCGTTGGCGTCGATGGCCAGCAGCCTGGGATCGCTCGACATCTGCGCTAGTATCCGCAAGTCATCCAGCCTGGAGACCCATCATGTTCCATGCAAATAAGGCTACAGATATTCACCGTACACTAATTGATATAAGCCTTTTAGAACCTTCTCTTCAGGCCACATTACCGGACTTTTCCTTGCTTCATAGCATCGCGTTTATCTAGATAGTCTTAAAATCGCAGATAATACTAAGTATCTAACTTATACTATTATTAGTTATTAGCTTCTTTAAGAAATTAACTTATTAACTTAAAAGTCTTTATTTATTTTATATATAAAAAGTAAGAATTT
>JABEEJ010000786.1:0-11986 GCA_013363135.1 Fusarium brevicatenulatum
GGGCAGGCGAGTGCTAAGGAAGCAATGTTTTCAGTTCAGCAGTGATGAACAACCCCAGACGGGGAGGCAACGCAAATTAGGTAAAGTCATTAACGTCGTGCAGCTCGTATCAAAAAGAAAAAGGAGGCAAAACAGGAGGCTTCGCAAGTGGCATACAAAGCCAGGCCTCAAAAACTTGCGCTCCCTACCATCATTCAGGAAGTCTGTTCCTTACTGGCGATTGCTGTCAGAAGCTCGATCACCGTGGATGTTCTCTTCATCGCCATTGGCTGAGAGATTGTGTTGATAGGCCTGGTAATTGCCTCGAGCGAGAGTGTCGTCCAACTCGGGGGGAGATGCGTAGCCGTGTTGGAATCTTGGACGGTAGGCCATTGCTGATTGCGCGGTCGGGACACCTTCATCAGTAACCAGATCAGCAACGCCATACTCTGGAACTTCTTCATTAGGGTATTGGCGTGAGGAACGGAGACTAGCTTGGTCAACGGAAGCCAATGTGTACTGCTGGTATTGGTTCATAGAGCGGCCGATCCTAGTGTTCGACCCAGTCTCGGCAGAAAACCAGTAGGGCTGGTGGATTTGTGAACGCGGAGCATCAGAGTACGGGCGCTCGTCTGCCATGGAATGATGCAGTGAGTTGTCTACTCCGCTCATTCTAAACTGAGAATGACGTTCTTCCGGGATTGGATACGAGTAACCCGCTCCTGAAGCCTGGGAAGGAGGAGTCCCGTAAGAGGGACAGTTGAGCGGCGCGGGCGTGAATTGATTATTAACTGTCGACGCAATGAAGTGGTGGTTGTCTCGGCTGTGTTGGGCAGCATAGCCTGCGGTACCGTACATCTGATCCGCTCTGGCCATCATTGGCATAGCGGCGGTATGGATCGAGAGGTTTCTATCAGTCAGTACGAATCCATTTGGGCCATAGTAGTGATCGCCGCCATAAGACTGTTGGTAATAAGGGGCGTTATCGCAGGAACCTCGGTGATCGGTCATCGGCGCCTGCATATGACGATTAATACTGGAATAGCTCATTGAAGGTGCTGTTGGGTTCTGACTGTCATAGTACCCAAGACTGGGTTGTCGATCACTGTCTGGCCCGATGCCAGAGTTCGCGAGGGGAGACCGTGAGCCGAATGAGTAGGGAGCAGTCCGGTTAGAGATATCGTCGGTAAACGATCGGGAGTGATGAGCAGGTCGAGATCCGTTGAAAGCAGCAGGAGGCGTGGCCGACGAAGACGATTGCTGGCTAGAATGCTCACTCGCAGATCCCTCTTCTTGAACTGGTTCGAGGGGCGACGATTCCTTGACAAATGGGAGGGGGGATGGAACTGGCTCCCCAGCCATCAAGGACGAACGGCCGGATTGGCTGCTGACCGATGTCTGATGGGCCTGGACTTGAGCGGGCGAGTTCGTGAAAGCATCAACAACCTCTGGGAGGAACTCGACAGGAGGAACTTCTCTGAGATCGCCGTGATCGATCTCTTGGCAAAGACGTTCAATAACATCGAGAATTTCATCGTGCGTCTTGCCTTCGCCAAGGCTCTGCATGATCCAGTGAGGGATGGGATCCCGACTGTTGGTGTCCGCCAGGCGCTTAACCTCACGTCTTCGAATCGAGAATGTCCAGGATCGGATTGTTATGCCCTCCTGATTAGTTCTGCTGGCATTCTCCAGACCTCGGCTCCAGAAGATCATTCGGATGATCTGCTCGTACACCAGGTTGATCTGAGTGAAGCTGAATCTGATACCGGTTCGGTAGCGAATCCTCTGATAGTGCTTGCGACACATGCAAACCCAGACACGCTCCGGGATGCGACGTGTGCAGACCTTGTTGCGGCCAAAAAGATGAGAGATGACCTTGCGAGGTACCGAATTAGTGTTGCATTCGGGAACTGCCATACAAACGTCACCACCTTGAAGGGGAACGTTGATGGTCACGTCGTCCAATTCATGCAATGCAGCAAGCACACGATCATTTGGGTTAGCATGGGGCGCTGCCTGTCCAGATGCACCTACATTCATTAGTTGACTTCAAGAGAGAATACCGGGAAGGGGAAGATTACCTGGAAGAGTCCCGTTGGACTGCATCCTCGCAGTCTCCGGAGGCTGGAAGGGAGATCTTGTTGATGCACTACTAGTTGCAGGAGAGCTCTCTCCCGTATTGATCCAGGGATACTTCTCGACGCCGAGACGATCGTGAGATGTGTTGATCTGTGGTGACAGTTGTGTTGGAGGATGAAGCTGTCGGGACGTAAATTGTGGCAGAGAAGTTGGTGCTTGAGGAAAAGAATGACTAGAGCCCTGGGCGGGGTTTGGTGCAGAGATGGTTCGCTTATGAACGCGATCTAACGAGTTCAGAAACTGATCTTTTGGCTTCAAATAGCTGAATAAAAGGAACAGAGTCAGTATATTCCTGGTGGGAAATTTATAGGCTGAAAGTGACAATAGACAGCAAGGGGAATGTGCGAGGACATGAGGAGTGAAAGGTGGACGGGGGGCTAGAAGAATGCAAGCATTTTTCAGGCTGCCTGAGCAGAGCTATAAACACGCAGTGTGATTCACCGGCTCGAGGCCAAGTTGGTAGTGGGACAATGCTGCTTTCGAGGGCCAAGTTCCTCCCGCTTAACGGACCAGCTTTTATGACTAAACATAATCCATCCGAAATGCGTCTGCAGCAGTCAATCGTTTTTCTCCTGACAATAGGAACATTGTCTGTCATTCACGAACTGCCAAAGATGCATCCCTGAGGCTTCCATGCAGTTCGACGCTGCTTTACCCCCTTTTTTTCTTTTCGGGGGTGTGCAAGCAAACGATACGCATGCATGGTTTGGACGATTGACAAGGGGCAAACAATGAACGGACTTCGAATCATGCTGACAGCCTTCTTCTTCTGCATAGGAACAAAGAGATATTAACTTACGTTTGATCTTCTGACAAGTGGTTGTGCTTTCTTCTCATCATCCTCGCCTCTAGAATCGTGTCAGATGGGCTACCCAAGTACAACGACCCAGCACCATTGGTACGCTGACGAGCATGCGACTTCACAGACAGACCGACTGTCACCGGAGGGAGAGGCGCTGTTATCCTTGGAAGCCGCTCCAATTTTGCTTCCAGGTCAGCGATGCCAGAGCCTACTGTATTGCTCCCGTTGATGGTAGATACCGATGAGAATCTGGAATGGCCAGCAGAGAAGGTCGATGAGCAACAAGATGAGAAACTGCTGCGGCTGTCTGATATCTTATGGCTCGCTGAAGCTGGCGACGTATTGTATTCCGTCCAGAGACTTGATCTTGATTCATTTTAGTATGTGTACTCCTTCGATTGGCCGCCAGTGTGCAGGATATCCTTCATAACAGCAACACTGACATCTTGGCAGGACCGCAACTCACCTTCTCATATGCTGAGAAGCACGGCGCTCGCTGTGGTTACTAGTCTTGTTAGTCAAGCTAGATCGTCGAACACCGGCCGGAATATACACCAGCGTGCAAGAGAGGGAGTACCTTTTCGGCGCCCAAGCATCTTGATGGACTTCTGGAGTGGAAGGCATTCTACTTGAAGCAATGTCAACCTCAAGCTTGTCATGCCCGTACCGGGTTGTGGTTTTGAGTTTTCTTACCGGACTGGTAGCGCATATGATCCCGCGGAACCAGGAAGACTTATACTAGCTGATGTATCCATTGATACTTGTCTGGAGTGGTGATTAGATGCATTCTGACGTCTCGCAGATTCCTGCTGCTCCTCCCAAGTCACTGGTGTGAAAGGAGGCCGCGAGGAGTTCTTGGGGCCAATATCTCTTGGCAGAGAGTAGCCACCAGCATCCCAGGGTGTACGAGTTCGACTATCGGATCGCACACTAGATGTTCTAGACTGAGTGCAGTCGGGTGACGGAGTCGACAGTGACAATGACGGGCCTCTCTGTCCCTTCTGCTCATTGAAAAGTTGTGGGCTTTCTCGACTATTCCTCGCTTCCGTGTCAAGTTCGCTCAACTGGTTTAGAATTGACTCAATCTTCATGATTCAGGTCTGTGTAAAGACTTGTCCGTACAGAAGCCGTATTAGAATGGAGTGACTATGGAACCGGCAGAATATGCAATTGGCGCCACTTGATTCGTGAAAAAGACTGATGATGAGCGTATGTTTTTCTGCTTGATTACAGTATCGGGATTCGAAGTCGTCTTTCTGGTAATGGTAGAGGTTCAGGGGATCACCATCTCATGATAACCGCCGCAAGGTACTAGAAACAGGATCAACCTCGTTCCGGATTAATTATCGATTATAATGCGAAGACACTCCACAGATAGGTGAAGGAACAAAGTAAAGAGGATGAAGAGCGAAGTGATTGGAGAGACAATTCGTTTAACTGTCAGGGGAACGGCTGTTTCTTGTACGTCTTCCAGAAGACTGGGGTCTAGGTTCGGTGCAGAATAACATGAAACTTGGCAGACGGATGCTATTTGTTTTTTTCACGCATAGCGAAGGGGTGAGAAGAGTGACAGGAGTGTCAGATAGATCGAGTCTGACCCGCTGAACCGAAGATTTCAGGTTGCCGATCTTGTCAAGGACCAGGATCGATTACTGTTCTATCGCTGTCAAAAAAGGGTCCTCTCAGCTTCAGATCATCGGAGCCGCTTTGATCAAAAGTCCAGGCTCCAATTAGTGACGGAGGAAGACGGGGAGGATACTGGAAAGCGAGAGATCTGATTCAGGCCCAGTGGCTATGCCAGGGCTTGGTAACATGCGACAAAGTAGGGGAATGGGAAGAGATGAGACGAATCCACTACGACAGAAAAGTATGTAGGTCGCTAAAAGCTATGACTAGATGGATAACGCATGAAGCGGCTGGTAGGGTTCTGAAGACGGTAGTCGTTTGGGGTTGCGACTGGGGTCGGGGGGTCAAGAACGGAGGGCTGAAGGGTGTGGATCAACGAGACGAGGATGGACCAAGGATCAAGGGTTCTTATGAGATGTACGTATGGAATTATGTACGTGGTAGGCCAATCTGGCCAGGATTGAAGTGCTGAGCAAAGCAGTCCATAGAAGAGATTTTGGGAAATGGAGATGGCCAGAAGAGAGAGACCGAAGCGTATACTTGCAGCGGGAACCAGCATCATCATTGTAATTATGCTAGGCTATGAGTGCGGCAGTCGGTCCTAGCCCGGTGGCACAGGCACGGTGCTGCATGCGTTAGGACAATGACCAAAGAGATGCGTCCTTCCACTAAGTAGATAGGTAATTTCGAGCTGCTCCAAAGAAAGTCAACAATGAGCATTCGGGTAGCCGTCAGGTCAAGTCAAGTCAAGTAAAGTCATAGGTCGTGGTGCTAGGCTAGGCTAGCAGACTTGTGAGACGAGGGCGGGGGACCATCCTAGCATTGTGGCGCCAAGGAAGCCTGCACTGAAGAATTCGAGAAGCAGACGAGCCAAGCCTGTCCATTGTTTTGCCGGCAGTTTCGAGCAACGGTTCGCCCTTGCTGGTTAGCATGACGGGTTGGTGTAGATCATGGCGTTGAGAGCCCCGTCCGAACCATGATCTCCACAAGGGGATAAATTGTCCGTACCAGGGTCAACAAGGAATTCCAGTGCTGAGAGATCCAGGCCGGCCAGGGTATCCGTACTCGAGGATAGTCGGTCCAACCTCCAGACGAACATTTTGAAATGCGTACCAGTATCTGGATGGATAATTCATCCCACAACAGTAGTCGTACCCCCTTTTCAAACCGTCCTTGCTCGGTGAGGGTCGCCGAGAGGCGCAGCGGCATGTTACCTGCAAGTTGACACATACTCCATTGCGGGAAAACTTCCTTCAGGGGTTTCGGCCGCCTAATAAGCTTCCTGAACATGGTTGTGTCACAAACCTAGACAGTCTGGGGTGTCACTCATGCTGGCAGAATGAGAATTGGCAGGTATGAGACCGTTGCGGCAGCATTGGAGCAGCTGAGCCTGGGACACGCACAAGCATATGATAAATATGTCTCGAACCGGGAGATGCCGAGGCCAGGCCAGGCCAGACCAGGCACTGGGACTGGGACTGGGACTGTATGAGTGAGAAGAGATGCAAGTTACTATTCCCGGTGGCCTCTTACAGCATCAAAGTTCATCCTGCTTGGTCAAGCAAGATAAGACGAAAAGAAGACAGAAGACAGGGACGCTACTCCGCATGGCCGCCGCCACAGGCACTCGGCCATGCTGCTGACGTCGTCCCGTCGGCTGTCGTGCCCGTGTTCATTGATACTGAGTGGTTTATTCTCCAAACCAAGTTGTGGGCAATGCTCCGAGACTGTGCCGTCAAGAAGGCGGCGTCTCCAGGGATATAGCTGGCAACTGTCAATTGAGAGATGACTTGACAGAGGATGTTGAGTCGGTCACTAAGGTAGTTAGCTGTGGTTTGGGGTTATGTGTTGATAGATGTTGCGCATAAGGCGGCTACGTAGAGCTGTGCCCAGATAAGCCGAATTGGATGATGCTGGCTAGGTAGGTAGTTAGTATGGTATGTGCTTAGTGATCCCGGATCGATCGCGTTACATTGGCCGATGCATTGTTAGTCGACGACCCAGTTGGCTGTTGTTGTTGTTGTTGTTGAAATTGGGGTGCGTTCCCGACATTTGTCTGTTGTTGAGAGGTATGTGCTATGTAACTTGCTGGGCGGGTCGAGCACATACATAGTATGTGTTGATTGGACGTATGCAAGAAACACAAACGGCGTGGTGTTCTTCACTGTGGGCCCCCAGATGAGGTGGTGTTGAATAGGTACCTAGTAGGTATGTAAGCTACCCAAGCTAAGGTACCCAGAACCCTGAAGTTTTAGCCTCAATTTGGACTGACTGCCTGCATTGCCAGCGGAGAGAGACGAGAGCTAATTTGGAGAGTTAAGAATAGGTACCTAGGTAGGCTACAGTACGTACAGTACCTAGACTAAGGTGGCCAGGGGGTCGCAAGCTGTTCCAAGTCGGGATAGCATGCCCCACGCCATTTGCTCGCGACGTCGCAGCACGATAGAGATACAGACATACTTGTAGGCCCAGAGAATCGTGGTCCTGCTCACGGAAGAGGCTCAAAGGTCGAGCCACCAACCAGGAGCAAGGCTAAGCAGTTTCAGCTTTCAGCCGAGTCCGTGGGAAGCTATACCAAGAGGGAAATTGTATGCGCAGGCTTGAGCTGATTTAGCCGTTGTGATGGAAGACAGCCGGCAACCAGGGTAAATTGCTTGCAGGTGCTGTGTCGTCTCTTCGGTCCGGCTTCTAATCATCTATACCATTCTATTGTTAGATGGATGCACGTATGTATGTAAGCGTATCTGTAAGAGGGAGTGGATGAATGCAGCTAGTAAAGATCTTTGGTTCCTGCAGCATGACGACCTTGGATTCCGGCGTGAAATGAGGACGATAGCGCGATAATATTTTTAACTCTCACTATACGTAATGCCTAGTCCATTTGGCACCTAGGCACATACATCAATACATACATTACCTGTCAAGGTTGGTAATTAAGTTAGCTGTTAGTTATGGTTACATGTAAAGTTCCCGTCCCAGGTCGTCCCACTTGAATCAAAAGCATTCTCCAAGCGAAAACTCAGCCAGAACAACTACATAGCATCTAACTAAACAAAAAAAAACTGTAAGAAGCATGATGGATCAGAAGCTCAGGCACTTGTTACTTGATCTGGAAAGGCTCTTGCTCGAGGAGCTTGTGCTAGGATAGGGCAACTGGCGAGTTAAATTGGTTGATCTCCAGAATCTCCATCTCTAATAATCTCTCCCCTCACCTCCATCACACCATGCAACACGACCAGTTCCCCGGATGTTTCCAGCTATGCCTTTCTTGAGATGGCGCAACCGCGTCAATTTGCTAACTTAGCGTGTAGCCACACCGAGCGGGCTGCTAGCACGGACAGGTGCTGATACACGCTTCGACTCATTATAGATCCACGCTGGTTCAGCTTGAACATTTCGTCTCAAGTGTCAATTCGAATCTCGGTGGTTCTCTTCTCAGCGCCTGCAGGGGGTTGGTTCGTCTTCAAATAGACTATCCGCATGTACGCTCGCATTAGACCACCAACTTCTCAAACGCGGACGCCCCCCTTCTCCCCAGGCCTGGTACATGTGCTGGTACCTTGGTACTCACTCACGTACTCACGCACTGCATCGCGGAGAAACGGCTGTAAATAGACTAAACCGGGAGTTTGTTAGAGCCGGGACGAAGAGACGAAACGCCGCCAGAAGCGCGGTAGACTACGACTAGAATTTGTGGCTGCGGCGCTGGGTTCGACTTGACCCTCCAAATGCCCATCCCGTCCACGGTCCAAGTACAATTGGATCCTTCGCGGGGCCCGCCCACCGCGGCTGCGCTGCCCGCAAAGCCCTGGCTGAAGTCATCTCCTCTCATCCAGTTTGGATGAGGTGAGCTGCATTGACAGTAGCAGGCCCATCTTTCGAAACGTCTCTGACACTCCTCGGAAAGTCGATCCGATGAGGAATCCTACATGCGAGGGAGACAGGGTTAATCAGCCAAGGTCAACATCCAGCCACTCAACACCCTTGTTACAGTACCCTCCGCCCGCATATGGTTCAACGTCCCGGCAAAGCATATCATGGCGTTGAACTTTGCTTACGTAGCTGCAGAATGGCCTACAAAGAAGCCATGTACTCTATCTTCTGTCATGGTAGGGGTTGTTTGACAGCTGACAATTCAGATTTTAGATTTTGACTCTTCTCTTCTTTGTCTACCTTGCCTTGCCTTTCTCTTTGGCACACCATTTGCAGATCCTCCTCCAATGCCCCGCCTCTTCGAGAAACAACAGTACATAAAGTAAGGTACCCCAGCATACCATCCACTGGTCTGATGTCGTACATTCACACACATGCAGTTTTAAATCCTTGAATCCGGGAATCCCATACGTCTCTACATCAACGGACCGAAGTTTGAATAGCGCGTTCTATCTATCTATCAATACAGTCCCGAAAATCGCTATGAGCAGGGAATAAACCTGACACCATTGGATCCAATTGGGTTTCTGAGCAGTGGTAGCAACTAGGGTTTCGCTATTTACGGTTTCGCATCTAAGTCCCTTGCTTTGATAGCAAACAGATTTGTCCAAATATCAAATTCTACCTCGATGCATGTAACCCACAACACCTTGACCTTGGATAGGTATCCGTATGGACATATTGTTTATGAACGGTGACATGAGTTGGTGCCATATGATTTGCAGTCTTTTCGACAGGAAATGGAACTCAAGACCAGGCTCTTTACATATGCCGCCCACTTATCAGTCTCCCGCGAGATGCTATTTGCCCATCGAGATAATTATGACCTGACACTAATGCAGGTCCTTCCATCCACCGTCTTGGGCGTTGCCGGCTCCTTGCCCCGGCCGGGCTCTACTGCATCAAACAAAATGATCTCTAGCCCTGGGATCCATCGTGATGTGGGCACGACGCTAACTACCTAAGGATCTGCAGGCAACTGAAGAGGTTGTTTCAGGTTGGGCAGTGGAAGGTAAGAACACCGAAGCTTTTGAGGCACATGTCCTCCAAAATAGCATCCGTGCCGCTCTTGGACACACGCGATGGCGATGCAGACTGAGACATAAACAGATATGTATTTACTAATAGTTGGGTGGATTTCAATGTCCAAGCGTGGCTGATCAACAAGCATCGCATCATACCTGGCAGCAGAGGCTTGAATATCACGATTCCTGACTTTCGACCTTGCCAGCAAGAATCACCAAAAAAAACCAACCTTCAATTAGCCTCCACGTTATTAGCCTTTCGTTGGTTTGTATTGCAAAGGTTTTCGCATCTTCATTGTATTTTAGGTTTAGTACATCTTACATGGTTTGCAGGAACCCTGACCCTGGGAAATGTGTTTCATACTGGGGTTGCTGGCCTCTACGCACTATTTCAAGATCCGGGCGACTACGGAACAGTATCAAGCTCGCGCCTCTAGATCGACAAGTGTCCTCAAACGACATGCCACGGAAGAGAATACAGTCGACAGTACGCAAATTGCTACCTTGTCCCGCAGCCTCGATCCGTGGTCTTGTGCCTCACGGATTCATCAGAGGCCGTGAAGGAGCGTGTATCATCTGCAGCGTAGATCAACTCATTACCACAGAACCCCGCCTAGCAATTGATGGACTGCAGCGTTTTCAGGGAAAAATCAATAGTACAAAGTATCGAGGCCAGATGGCCCTTCACCCTACAGCATGCCACATGATCCATGACATACATGTCAAATCTCCAAGAAGTCACCAGAGGCCCAGAGTTAACTTCTCAGGGCTTCTGATGATCAGCCGTCCCTCAGCTAAGTTTGTTTGATGTTAACTTCCAGGGATAAAGCTCGTTCAAAACCCACTTGCTAATTATCAAAACGAAGATCGGCACATGTGGAAACCCCCCAAGATCGATCAGTTACAAACAACCTCACACCTGGTCCATCACCTGCACCTGAACTTCGGTGAGCGATTTCCGCAGACAAGGTTTGCACGACGGTATAAACGCCAACATTCCAAATTGAAGCAGGAGTAGGGGGAGCTGGGCACCCAAGAAACAGCTCTAGGCCCTCGAGATGGGCGGTTGATCCAAGCTTCACACTTCGTGGGCTGCATATCTGCGCCTCCAGCGGCTTCCTGTGTAAATACTCCAACGAAAGTTCAGCTCATCCATTAGAAAGGGGCAAATGTGCTCGCCCTCGTTAGTTTCGGTCGTGTCTCTTAGTTTTCTGGACAATGAAGAGCCACCCCTTCTCCTAGATTCGTTTTGCCCCCTCCCCTTTCCTTCACCCCTTCTGGCTCTTGGGCAACATTGCAGTAGGGTTACTCTGGAGAGTGTCTCTAAGAAGATACAGTGAGGTAGTTACTGCTTTGATGTCTTCGGGAGCCGAATGCCACAATAGCGATGTATCTGTTGGCAAAGTTTGGGTCTCTCATCACTACCAGTTTTTTGTTCGCAAAGCAAATGGATGTTAAACGCAAGCAACCTGCTTCTTCAGCTTTGCTAACTTTGCTAGCTTGCCAATAAGGGATCGTTAAGAGTCTGGTCGCGTGTGCACGTTAGTTAGGTGAAGTCTTTTTTTCCCTGCCACATGCCCACTCTTGTCATCCGATCCAGCTTTTCCATGGCATGGAACTTCCCTGTGGGACACTGGGGACTGTTTGTATAATGAGATGAGTCGAAGCAATCGAGCCTACATTCCTTTTGACAGGGACGGAAAGTAATGGTCTGGACGACAAGAGAGAGTTGAGTTCCGGAAAAGCGGGCGATTTCCATGGGTTTCATCAAAGTATCGATTCGTCTCTTGTTTGTTTCAAGAGCGCCGGCACCAGAAGTAACCAGGCGGGAGGAGAGCCGCTCGCCTACAAGTCCTGGTCATTAACGCATGACACATATATGCTTGATCGCTCGATATCGAGATTGAAACAATATACCTTGCTCATATCTACCTGATCTAGTGCAATTATATGCGTATGCTTAAATCAATTTGTGTCCGCGACATAGCCGAGCATGACCCGCTATCTACCTTCACCAGAAATGCAATTATAGACAAGAAAGCGATATGATATTTCGCACATCATATGTGAGTAGATTGTTCGAGCATTGTATCTTACATTTTCAGGAGTTCGTCATCGAGTCATGCAATCAAAGTAGTCCAATGGAGTATCAAGTATGATACATCCCCTGAGGAAGTCCAAAACCGACCTCTATAATCTCGAAGACCAATTTACCAGGAAAATATACATATACCCCTAGATGCTTTGTCCAGGCTGCTTTTAATGTGCTACTGATCTAGTTAATGCAACGCTCACCCCCTTATTATGACTTTTGTCAAGGGAGGACAGATTTAATCTTAAAGTAGAAAGCTACAATAACGACCTCCTGATACATCACCATCACGAAAATAACAACTTCATGGTCACAAACACCAAAGTAACAAGCAAAAAAAACATATAACAGCAGGTATTCGCTGGTCGTCACCGACCCAACTACTAATCC